>JAVFHW010077726.1:26696-37775 GCA_032159205.1 Eurystomus glaucurus suahelicus | reverse complement strand
TATAATGTTAACTGAAAATATGATGAGATTTTGTGTTTACTAAAGTTTTGGAGTTTTTTTAATATGAAGATCTGTGTAAAATTATACTGGCATCTGAGGAAATGAAGAGCCGTAATGCATTTAGTAAAGTATGTAATATTTTAATCAATTATCTTCAATATACAGGTCCCAAAAAGATACTAAAATGACACAGTTTTTCGGAAACAACTTTACTGAGGACAGGTGGCGTAAAGCAGCATTAAAGAATGCTTTTTCTTTGCTTGGCAAACAGCGCTTTGAACATTCTGCAGCATTTTTTTTGTTGGCAGGACACTTAAAAGATGCAGTAGAGGTAATTTTTCTTCATGTTTTAGACTGTTTTATTGTCTTAAAATTACAAACATATTGAATGTGACTTGCATTTTGCATTAATATGATTTCTGAAGATTCCGGTTTGTTTATGCTCTTTCCTTCCCCATCCCCTACCCCCCAAAAATTAATGACAAACAAGTCCTTGATCTTTACATTTTGATTCTGTTTTACCTTTCATATTAGTGATACTAAAATGTCCCATGCTTAATTTCTCTGTAGTAGTATTAAGAGGCATACCTACCATTACCTTGCTTTCAAATTGTCTGTCCTTTTATATATGAAGACAACACAGTTTTTCATTAGGAAAATGAAGACTTTTTGGCAGTGCTGTGACTGGGCTCCTAGAATCCCCTCACAAAAAAACCTCTTGGGTCTGTTTGAAGGGATTAATTTTTTTTATAATGAAGGATTTGTTCTGTAAAGCTCTGTAACCAAAACATCCAATTGTGAAGGGATGGCTTGTGCACACTGACAATAATTTATTGATTTCAAAGATCTATTTTCATGTCAGACTTAAACTAAAGAAATTGCAAATCAGATCTTGCATATAATAGTGGGCCACAACAGTTCTGCATAGTTCTTGCTAATTTTTTATGAATTGATAGACTTGGTTATCTCAATGTGAACAGATTCGTGTCACTTCCTGACTTCTGATCATTTTAACCAGAAGAGAAATTACAATGTTTGAACTTGTGAATGTATTTCTTTTCATTCAGGTCTGCCTTGAGAAACTGAATGACATTCAATTGGCTCTTGTAATATCAAGACTTTATGAGTCAGAGTTTGAAGCATCTAGTACTTATAAATCTGTACTACAGAAGAAAATTTTGGGAAGTGTGTTTCCTGGAAAAGAGAGCTCAGGAAACATGCACTGTGACCCTTTTCTGCGAAGTATGGCTTACTGGATTTTGGAAGATTATAGCAAAGCTCTTGACACTTTGATTAAACATTCTGTTGAGGATGGAGGTAAGAATATGAGTATTTTTCCTGTTATGTTGCTTTTAACTATTTGTTCATTTAAGTAGCAGTTTCTCAAAGCATAGTCTAAACAAGACCAGGTACACACAGTTGCTCACCATTGCTAGTAAATAGCTTTCTGTAGCACAATGTACGTGATTTTCATAGTAAGTGTGATGACTGTGTTATTGTCCTGTATCTCAGGAATGGATACTTAATTTATCCTTTAAGAGTGAGAGTATCAGGATAATGAGAATGACCCTGCACTGATCATAGAATCATAGAATGGTTTGGGTTGAAAAGAGCCTTAAAGATCATCTGGTTCCAACCCCCCCTGCCATGCTCAGGGAGTCCTCCCACTAGACCAGGTTGCTCAAGGCCCTAGTGATGTAGCTGTTTTTCCAGCAGCAGCTTAAAAATGGAGAGACAAATTAACTTCATTAGCTAATTTGACTACCTCACAACCTAGGAAAAAAGTTGTTATTGCATGGTTACACAGCAGAGTCTGGAAAACATGATGTTTTGTAGCTATTAGTCCTTGGCAGAATGGCACAATGATAAACTGCCATAGAAAAGTTTTTTGTATTTATGATGATATAAGGAGGCCCTTGTGATGCCTGAAGTAGCATGTGAGTCTCCTAAAGATATTATTTTCCCTGTTTACTGGGCTAGCTTCATAGGCCCTCTAAGAATCAGTTGTATTATTTTCTAAAGTTGATGTCCTCAAGGAAGTTAAAAGTTTCAAATCCCTAGTAGGGATCCCCAGCAGGCTAGCTGGTTTCAGTCCTGGCTACTGAAGGAAATTTGAGGGATAAATGAATACTCAAATCCCCGGAGCTGGGTAACTGGGCAATTAATTTTAATAATTTAATTAAAAACCCCCAAACTTATTTCAATAGAAGTTACACAACCCAGGATAATTGTGAACAAATGAGGGATATAGTGTTCAGTTGTTTGTCTTGATCACGTTTACCTGTGTAAAATCATTTTAAAATGTTACTAATTCTTCTTTAATCAGTGGCTTGTTTGTGTCTTCTGCTTTTTCTTACTTGAAAGGTGCTCTTTCATGTACCTTTTCCTCTTATTTGTAGTTGTGCCATAACTTCTGATAGAGGATTAGTAAGGGTCTATCTCTCTAGCTAACCCAGACTTTTTGAAAGGTGTGTGAATTGTCCTGGTCTGATGCTCATATCTTCTCAGGGATTTTTGTGTTGTGGTTTTGGCCATGAAAAGAAAATGTGTAGGTACTTCACTACTGTATAATTCATTAAGTTGGGTGTAATACTGATATCAATATGTATAAATGTAACTGATTTCCTGGAAAACAAAAAATACTAGTTTTTAAAACTAGTGTTTAAAAAACAAAAAATGTTTTTTAAAGCCTTTATTTAAAGAAAAAAAAAAAGGTTACATCTTACTAAAGATTTCTAATTTTATTGTCATTTAGTGATGGAGACTTCAAAAATCTAAACTGAACAGGAATTTGGTCTTGTTTGACTTCAGTAGAACTGGCCAAACTGCAAGGAAAAGAAATGGCATATGTTTTAAATTAAAGGCCTTACCTGCTCTCCTACTTAAGCTTCTCTTTTTAGTAGTGATTAGGTTTGGCAATGTCCTCACTCCCAAGATATCCAAATAAGAAAGGTACAAAGGGAGGTGAAGAGGGAAGTGCGGTGAAGTAAACAGTAGAATGAATACTAAGAACTAATAGCCTTCTGATGAACTTAGAACTTTACAGGTGGATCATTTCATACAGAATGGTAGTTTTCCTCATGATGCAATATCTTTTCAGATGAAGGAGATGGCCCATCAAGTTGTAATCCTGCAGTGTTTAACTTCTATAACTACTTAAGAACACATCCTCTGTTGTTGAGACGTCATTTTGGTTCTTCTGAGACATCTTCCACACATGTTTGCCTAACAGTGGAAAATGGATTAGCTGACAAAATCAACCTAGGCGAAAGACGGCTGTTTTTCACCACAGCATATGCTCATTTAAAAGCTGGTTGTCCTATGTTGGCCTTAGAAGTATTGTCAAAAATGCCCAAAGTTGTCAAGAGGTCAAAGTCATTCTGTAGATCCTCTAGTTTAATGGATACTACTAAAGATTTCTCACCATCTTCTCCAGTTAAAGAATTGGAAACAAAAGACCAGTCTTCCAGTATTGATTGGTCACAGCCAGTACTGAATGGTCTAGGTTCATCTTCAGATTGTTCATCAGGAAAACATTCAAGTTCAACTCTTTCCTTTGACTGGAGCCAGCCCAGTGTGGTATTCCAAGATGAACACTTGAAACTACAGTCAGACAGTGATGGAAGTGAGAGCGAAGATTCTTCCCTGGTAATGAAAGAGCTAAAACCACTGAAGCAAACTGAAAAATTAAATGAAACAAGTTATAGCTACACAGAATCTTTTAGTGTACTTGATGACAAAGATATTTTAAGTCCATTAGAAGATATAATTTCAGCACAGCTGAAGTTTAGAGCATGTCTGAAAATTCTTACTGTAGAGCTTCGTACACTGTCCACTGGTTATGAGGTAGATGGTGGGAAGTTGAGGTATCAGCTTTATCAGTGGCTTGAAAGAGAAGTGGTAGCTCTTCAAAAGACCTGTGATTATAATGTTGAAGAGATACAATCAGGAATTAGTGTGATGCCAGAGGAAACTACATTACAAGAAGACACTGAAGACTTAGCTGACCGGCAAAAAAACTTTCAGAAAAGACGTCAATGGCTTCTGAAATACCAGTCTCTCCTAAGAATGTTCCTTAGTTACTGTATACTTCATGGCTCTCATGGTGGAGGTTTGGCATCTGTCAGAATGGAATTAATCCTACTATTACAGGAATCTCAGCAGGTAGGTGGAGGAGCTGAGTTTGCATTTTCTCTGCTTCGGGTTTGTTGTAGAGGTTTTTTTGTATGTGTTTCATACTATTGTTGAAGTTATCCTATTGTAGCATGCAGCTGTTTTGTAATAAATGTAACACTGTTTTTTTAAACATGTTATATTTTCTGTAGGTTATGGGTATTTTTGTTGTTTAGATTCCCCTTCCTCTCTTTCAAAAGTCTGTGCCCTTTATGAAGCTATGCTATCACTCTGTGTGTGTTTCTTCTTTGTTTTTAGGAGCAGTCAATACAGATGCCTTCCAGCCCTCTACCAGAGCAAAGCTCCATACCTCTCCTATTTGCTTGCACAGCTAGTGCCAAAACAGTGGTGGCTAATCCATTGCTACATCTTGGTAACTTAACTCATGATATATTACATGCCATAATAAACCTTGATTCACCACCTCATCCAGATACTCAGAACAACAAGGTGTGTATTTTTTTAATACTTGTTTGGGTTTGCTGTTGTTGTCATTGTCCAGTTTGCTGAAGTCATGAATCCTTTTCTGACAGCATTAATACTTTCTGGTATGCCTGCCTGTGACAAGTAATAAAACTGTGGAACCCAAATATTTTCTGTAGTATTTACCTTGGGCTAAAATAACGTCCACTGATTAATTCTTATTTCTGTTTATCCAGGATGACATCTGTTATGGCAAATATGTTGTACTACACTATCTGTGTCACATACGTCTTTATGACAATATGATAGCTACTTCTGTTGTGTTAATGGGAAACTCTACATGCCAGTCCTAAACCTAAGTAAAATGAAGTTTTGAAGTATAAAAACTGATTTGTCAGCGAAGTGCAGTAAACTTAGACTTTGTTGTGGAACTGTATGTATGTTCATACATACGTATGTATGTACATACATTCTGTACTTAACCTTGGATTGGAAACCAAACTTAGTGTTAGCTGAAATGATTCCTGAAGTTTGTATGTGTTAGGTCCCAAATCATGTTTACTGTTACTAGGGCTGTCTAGAAAACACTCAAGAGATTGCTCAGTTCATATTCTGTGCTTTGCTTCAGAGTCAAGAGACAAATATAATAAACTCATTTTTTTAACCGAACCTTTTTGATGAATACATTCTCAATCAGCTGTGCTAAAAATATTGATCAGTGTGAGACTGAATAAATTGTGTGTCTGAGAGCTGCACAAAATTGGTCAAAAACTAAGCTGTATTATAGTTTTCATTCTGAAGTGAAGCCTTTGTATTCTGAGCTAGCATGTTGCTACTCTATTAGGGTATAATAACGTATGACTGTTGTACAGAAATTTAATATGTTGCTCTTAATTGAAAACATTGCAGCTAGAGCTGATCGGTGATTATGGGCTGGAGGGGTAGATGAATGCTTCCCCATCCCTTTCACTGCAAAGTGAATTCATTTATTTGAACTGAACGCTGAAGAGAAGGTGACTTTGTAAATTACTTTTTCCAGTAAGTGCATATACCTGCCATATTCAGTGCTTATTCCACTGTTAGAAGTCTGTGTGCTTGGAAGGGTATGATACTAACCATTGTTCATCTTGAGTGTAATACGTCCTACAAAACTTTGTCTTACAGATATATGTAATGCATACCTTAGCAGCGTCACTGTCTGCTTGCATCTACCAATGTCTTTGTGATGGCCACAGCTACAGGTAAAGATCTATGAAAAGTACTTTTTAGAGAATGGTCAACACACGGTCTCACTGTAGTGCTATGGTGTAGTAGTGCACCAGAAGGCAGTGCTCACACCTGCCTACATCTAGAAAAGGCTATCACTTTAACAGTTTTGAACATAACTTTTTTTTTTTTATAAATATGACATCCCACTTTTCTGTTTCACAGCTCATTTCAAGCAAATCAGTTCACTGGAACAGTCTATCAGACAGTGCTATTAACTCGGCGTCATTCTCTAAGAACTACAAACTTAGAAGAAACAGTGACTCCGAATACATCCCCTGCTCAGTGGCCAGGTATCTAGAGTTGATTTGTTTCTTCCTCTTAAGGAAAACTTAATTGACTGGATCTGTTGTAAAAGCATGTAGCTATGCTCTGGACATTCTAGTAGTATTTGTTACAGCTGTGTGGTAAAAATATGTTCTTGTACTAAATTTTTATCTTCAGTTTTCGAAAGTGGTAAGCTAGTCACTCCGGTTATTCACTAAGTTAAGTTGATTTATATTGCTTTCTTTTCCTAAAAAATGTTAGTGAGAGCCCTAGTAAAGGGCAAGTAGATGGAAAGTAAGGTGTTGTCCTGTGCTCTACATGCTGACCTTGCAGGCAACAAACAGATCAGTCTCACCATTATTCTACTTCCTTAATCTTGAAAAGAACTCAGAAGGCTATCTTAGTTTGTGCTCCAGCTTAGAATGATAGTAGCTTATGTACAACTTTTGAACTAACTTGAAACTATTGACAAGTTTATAATGAATTATGGTTTTCTGTAGCTCTAAAACCCACATAGGACTTGAGGTAATTCTTTAACGTGTGCTGAGATCTATCCTAATGAAGCTACACTGGTCACATTAAAGAGTGTAAGCTATGTAGGAACCTGGTAGGGAGATGTCCCAATTTACCCTCAACCCTTCTCCCTTTGGGAGGTGGTCGGACCCCTGCGCGCCTGACCGTGACAGTCAGCATGAACTTCCGTTTATAGCACTAACTTTAATGTAAGTGTAACCAATAAATATGCTTTCATATTATGGGTTTTTGGTTTTTCAATAAGAAAATTTCACATAAAAACTTTTGTAGAACTTTAAGCACTTGGTGTTTGATACTGTACTATTTTTTTTGTTTTCCACAAAATATTGTCCCTGAACCTAGGGATTCTAGAGAGAAATCAGATTTTTGTCCGTTTTCTCCTGATTTCATTAGTGGTAGAGTTAAATTTCTAGTGAACAAGACAAGGGATTGTTAGCAGTTGTGTTTATTGGTAACATTACTTTGAACTGATATAGCTTCACATGCTTTATGTGTAAATGGGAGAGTATGACAGAAAGTAGAAATCTTTGGCCACTGTTACTTCTCTTTTCACTTACATGCACATAGTGACACAGTTCAAGCCACATCTAAGACTTTACAGCTTTTTATGGGAGCATGGAAGCGCTACAAGATGTTTAGTACTTGGCTGAAAGAACACTTGTCAGACAATGCATAGTTCCAAGCTGGTGTCCGTCATTTTTGCTTGTTTTTACTACTGTGAAGTGAGAGTGTAGCATTTCAACTTCGTGTTATGCTGGAGTTATGAACTTAACTGGTGAAATCAATGAGCAGATGAGTATTTTTTTGTATAAAATTTGGATACCATGTATCCAATATACTGTGAGGCCCTGGGTTAAAAGTAGAGAATAAAGAGCTAACCCTTTGCTGAAAATATTGAGGAGCCAAAAAAGAGAGAGCTTGGGACATGGGGGAAAGAAAGATCTGTGAAATTGATGTAGGTAAATGTTGTGTTATAGTTTCAGCACAAGGGAATTGAATGAAAGCTGCCAGTGTTTTATTTAAGATATATTCCTAAAATTGAGTGCTTTTTCACGTTTCTTTTTTTTTTCTACTATTCTTGAAAAGTTGCTATAGATTTCTTTAACTGTTAGTACAAAACGTGAAGCTGAAAAACTGTAACAAACTGTTAAAAATAAATAGCATGCCTCTTTCTCCTGGAGTTTTCAATTTCCTCTAAAAATTAGAAATTTTTTTACACTAAAAGGTACTAAATGTGGGTTGCCAGTCAAAATACCAATGATAATCCAGAATATGTTCACACATGCATGCTTTGTTGTTGTTTTTTGTTTTTGTTTTTTTTAATTCTCCCTGTAAACAGGAATAACAGATCTAATACATCTCTTGAATTCTGCTGGTGAGGAAGCCCAGCCAGGTCTCACAGTTCTACTTTGTGAAATTCTAACTGCGGTCTATCTGAGTCTGTTCATCCATGGCCTAGCAACACATTCTAGCAATGAGCTGTATAGAATTATGGCTCATCCACTTAACAACAAAATGTGGTCTGCTGTCTTCGGAGGAGGAGCCCATATACCCAGCAGAGGCCAACAGCAATTAAAGACAAAAATGGGTTAGTTCTGTTGTTTTACTTTTATTTGTCTTCTGGGATTTTTAAGAAAATTAAGTATAATTGCTTTAAATAGTTAATGTTCAGTAAGAATTCGGTATGTTTTCAGATTTTTAATGAAAAACAGGGATCTAAAATTACTGGCATAGATGATGTAGAAGAGTAAGAAGTGAATGTTATTGAAATAAGGTTCCCAAGTACCACAACTGCTGTAATGTGAGGGGTGAATATTCTTCTTAAAGAGAAAATTTTTGCTACTATTACAACCTAGGTTTTAATATTAATATTAAAGCTTTCCAGATCTCTCATAGAAGGAGTATATTCCCATTTTATAAATACAGTATGTTTTCTCTCGTTGGCAGGTAGGCACTTCCCAATGCCTAGCCCACATCAGGTAGTAGTGTTCTCCATGGAATGCGTGGGGTTTTCCAAATCCCTTACAGCCTTCAGTACTCATAGTCCTACCAAATATTCAGGCAAGATACTAGATTTAGTACTAGGCCTCTACATGCAGTTTGCTATTTGTGATTTTTTTTTTTTTTTTTTTTTTTTGCATATGTAGAAAGACAGAAAAACTTCTGTTTGCAAGCCATGACACCAAAATTTAAAAAAACTTTTGTAGTTAAAGGAGCAGTTGAATTGGGCCTTTAAAAAAAAGAAAATTGAAAGAAGAAGAGGAAATAAGAATGTTCTATTCTTAATACACTTAATCTGAAATCAATATTAAATATAAAACTACGTTGACCATGGTTTGAAAGGATCAGAAGTGTTTCATATCTTTGTTGGAGACCTGCTTGTTTTGCTTTTTGAATTTAAGCATTGTTATGCATGTGCATTTCTAAGTGTTCATTCTAGACATTACAAAGAAAAGATGTCTTGTTGATACTCGATTTTGATAGTTTGAGAACTCTTTAGGAAAGCAAACAACTTCCAAGTTTTACATACAGATGGTTATAAGTTATTCTGAGGTCCAGAATTAATTTGGTAATGCTTTTCTTTAGGGTACAGATTTGTCTTTGTAATTTAGTTGGATTTCTATAAAACCAAGAGCAACAATCCTACAGATAACCTGATTTTTAAAAGGAAGATTTTGTAAACATAAATCTACTATAACTCTGGTAAATTTGTACATCACATCTGAATATATGTATTAAAAATAACTTCAATTATTATCAATAAAACAATATCAATAATACAATAAATTAGATGTATGTTACATAAAAATGTCTTACATTACATTTCAAAAAAACTGAAAATGTAGTCTAAATACAGACTTTGTCAGACATTTAGAAAAATATTTTCAGATTAGAGATCTTTAGTGAAAAGTGAGTTCTTATTCTAGATCTGATCATTTTTCTCTGTGATATTGAATAATTCCTCATTATAATTTTGTTAAGGTAAATATATTTACTATATCAGAATTTGTTGAAGGCATAGCTGGCTTTTTTTTGGCAAGCCTGTTTTCTAGGCATTGGTAACTGTATAGTGAGGTGTGTTAATGCTGCCACTACTACTGTTTTTAAATTATGATTGTTTTTACACAGAAATGTATTCTGACATGTATACTAAATGCCAGTCCACTGCGTGTTTTTCTTAGAAATGAATGCTGACTGATCTCAGAATTAGTAAAACTAATTGCTGGTTGCTGGAAGAATCAAGAACCTGAAACTGAGAATTTAAGGGAAGAAGGGGCCTTTTAAAATACTCATCTGTAGGGGTAATCCAACACACAAAAAAAGGGCTACAGAAGTTGTGAAGTCTGCATTTTTGAAGTTCTTCAAAACTCGAACACACTAGACTATTGTCCTGTTCTGAGCTAGGGGTTGGACCAGGTCCTTTCCTGCCTATGTAATTCTGGGATTCTGTAGGACTATTACTTGTTTTTAATTTGTGTTTATATAGAACAAATATGGGAGAAAGATTTTTGGAGAAGCATCTTTCTCTGTCACTTAAAAAAAAAAAAAAAAAGGGTGGGTTGGGGGAGAAGGGGAAGGCAAGACTTCAGATGAAGCAGAGGAATCAGATTAAAATCAACTATATATTTATGCCTTTACTGTCATCTCTTACTTTTTCTGCTGACATACACAAATGAACACTGAAAACTGGCTGAAATGCTTGTTCAATGCTTGTCAGTCTACTTATCCTCATGGTATTCAATCCCCTGAACTGGAAGATAGGGATGGAGACCAGAATAATCCCCTCATAATCCAGGAAATAGCAGTGAATGACCTGCTAAACCAACTGGAAACCCACAAGTCTATGGGGCCAGATGGGATCCACTCAAGAGTGCTGAGGGAGCTGGCAGAGGAACTTGCCAAGCCTCTCTCCATCATTTATCAGCAATCCTGGTCATCTGGGAAGGTCCCGGATGACTGGAGACTTGCCATTGTGACACCCATCTATAAGAAGGGCAGGAAGGATCCGGGGAGCTACAGGCCTGTCAGCCTGACCTCGGTGCTGGGAAAGGTTATGGAACAGCTCATCTTGGGTGTGATCACACGGCAAATACAGGACAACGATGGGATGAAGCCCAGCCAACATGGGTTCATGAAAGGCAAGTCCTGTTTAACCAACCTGATCTCCTTCTATGATCAGGTGACCTGCCTAGTGAATGAGGGAAAAGCAGTGGATGTTGTCTATCTGGACTTCAGGAAGGCATTTGACACCGTTTCCCACAGCATTCTGCTAGAGAAGCTGGCAGCTTATGGCATAGACAGAAGGACTCTTCGCTGGGTTAGAAACTGTTTGGATGGCTGAGCCCAGAGGGTGGTGGTGAACGGAGTGGAATCCAGTTGGCGACCGGTCACAAGCGGGGTCCCTCAGGGCTCAGT
>JAVFHW010077726.1:0-26296 GCA_032159205.1 Eurystomus glaucurus suahelicus | reverse complement strand
AGGAGTAGGGAGGTGATTGTGCCCCTGTACTCGACACTTATGAGACCACACCTTGAGTACTGTGTCCGGTTTTGGTTGCCACAGTACGAGAAGGACATTGAGGTGCTGGAGTGGGTGCAGAGAAGGGCAACGAAGCTGGTGAGGGGTTGGAAAACATGCCTTATGAAGAGCGCCTGAGGGAACTGGGCTTGTTTAGTCTGGAGAAGAGGAGACTGAGAGGAGACTTTATTGCTCTCTACAACTACCTAAAAGGAGGTTGTAGCGAGGCTGGTGTTGGTCTCTTCTCTCACATTAGTAATGATAGAACGAGGGGAAATGGCCTCAAGTTGCGTCAGGGGAGGTTTAGATTAGATATTAGGAAGAAACTCTTCACTGAGAGGGTGGTTAGGCACTGGAATGGACTGCCCAGAGAGGTGGTGGAGTCACTATCCCTGGAGATGTTTAAAGAACGAATAGATGTGGCGCTTGAGGATACGGTGTAGTGGTTAGAGAGATGCTAGATGCTTGATGCTTGATGACCCTGGAGGTCCTTTCCAACCATAATGATTCTGTGATTCTGTTGTGCTTACCTAACTTTTTAAGAGATTTCCACTCACTGTTTATTGAAATGCACACAATGTATGTAATGTCTTCAGAAACGTCTGAGAGTTTAATATCTATTTGCTTTGAGATTTTCAGTGAATCACTACTCATTAAATGATGCATAACTACAACAAAGAATTTACAATCTTGTGTACATATAGTAATGAAACTGCAGCTTATGGAACTTAAAGTCAGTTGCTACTATTGAGTGCTAATTCATTAAGTTAATCTCCTTTGCCACATGAGCTATTGCCCATGAGTAAGCAGAATATCATGTTGAAAACTTAAGGATTTGAAACCTTGCAAAATGCAAATGCTTTTTAGATTTGAAGTCTAAATATCCAGCAGTGCAGGCTTTCACCAGGCTGCTGTTTTAGTTGGCTCTCATAGCTTCCCCAAGTATTAGAGAAATCTGTGGAGAGCTTTACACTTATTAAAATGACTCAAATTATGATGCAACATCAGTATTTCTTTGTCATGTCTCTGTCATTCCACTCTGTTCTGGGCTTCAGCATGCTTGCAATCAAGGGTGATGCTTTTGTAATAGCAGGACTTTGTAACTTTACATCTCTTAATGAAGACTTGCATTTTTCATACTATGTTGGTGTGTTGATGCTTCATGCCTGCACACAGTTCTCAGTAAAACACAGTAACTCTGACTTACAGTTTCCCCCAAAATTAAAATACAAGATTTTAGCTCTTCTGGGAAGGTGGAAGGGAGGTGATGGTGGACAACTGGTCATTTGAATATCATAGCCTGTGTCAGACCTTGGCAGAAATAGAAATATTTTCCTTGTCTGAAATATTCTAATATCTTTAGAAAATAAAATAAATTTTACATTTGTCTTATAAGTAAAATGAGACCAAAGATAAAATTTTTGAGTGCTAAACACATTAAAGCATTTTAACTAGAAATATATGAGAAATTTGAAAGTGGGTATAATTCCTGATTAAATCTCAGATGACAAAGTGAGATTTTTAAATGAATTTGTTAACTTATTTAAAGATTTTTAGAATGCAGAAAATTGGCATTAGTAGTGTGTATTTCAAACCACTTAGATGGTTGTACTTCATTTGCCTTAATTTTTTTTTCCAATAGCTAGCTTACAGTATCCTTAAAAATACAAAGAATGTTCTAACAGAATGGGAAAAAAAAAGTATTGTTTTAAAATAAAGCATTTGCTTTCTGAATTCTGTGTAGAAAAACAACCCACAAGCATATACTTGCTTATTTTTGTATCATGCAACAGTTGCTCCTTCATTCATGCCTAGTGAATTTATTTTTTTTAAGCAATTGCTAAAATTCTGTACAGTGATGCATGTGCATGCTCTTTCTTAGCTGATGAGTTTTAAATAATGAATTGAAAATGCATTGTACTGCAGCTATTATTTGCAGCTTTTAGTACAGGTAAGTGGATTTCAAATAACTGTAACAGGGAAAAGAAATTACAATGTAGTGTAGTAGTGAAACACAGATGGTTAAAATATCCCAGTTTCAAGATGAAAGATGAGATGTTGTCTTCAGCTTTTATTAGAATATCTATATAAATTGTTTTGTAGTTCATCTACTTGTAGTGGTAATGGTAATCTTCAATTGTGATCAAAAAATGGCTTTGAAAATCCTTGGAAAGATTCGGGGCTTTCTCTGGTCCAAAAATGACTAGAAATTGTGAAAAAATTCCACTGGCTGCTGTGAATACAGAGAATTTGCCCATTTGAAAAAACAAATTAAAATAAAAAATATATGGTTGCAAAACAAGAACCCACTCAATTTAAAAAACAATCAAAAGTTTTTTCTGGACACTTCTTCCCTAACTGCTGGGGTTTTTTTGTTCGCTTTTTTTGGTGCTTAAGTAAAAGGAGTGAGTGGAGTGTGTTCTGATTCCTTTGGGTGATGCTGTAGTTCTCAACCTTTGACTAGAAAAGGGAGATTCTGAAATGCTTAGAAAAGCAGATGTTCAATACTTTGTTTTAAAAGATGTTGAAAGTTTTGGGGACCTCAAAGGCAGTTCAAAAAATCAACTCCTTTTTTATGTTAATGTTTTAGCTTTCTTTGTTTTACATAAAGAACTGACTGGGTTCAAGACTGAACTACAGAAACTTATCTCTGTGTTACATGTATCTACCTGATTGTAGAATTTGTTTTTTATTTTCAAGTAGGAAATGGATTCAAGTCCATTTTGTCTGTAATGGGAGATGAGTGAAGGCCACTAGTTTGTATCAAATCTCCAAGTATGATTCCCTTTCTCCCAGTTCAGAAGTGGCTCTCCAGAACACTAACTTACTGCTCAGGGACAGTAACAATTTGATATAATTCCTCCTACTAACAGAAAGGCTGTATTGCAATACAATTCACCTACCAAGAGCCAGAATAACTTCAGGTTATCAGATGGTTAGATGAGCCTCTTTTTAAGTAAGCCATTACTTTTTCCATATTCGTGAAGTTGATACTTCTCAATTAACAAGAAAATAAGGGATCTGAAATGAGACTTCCTTGTTCATTCCACTGTGGTATAACTGCATCAACATATTGCTGATGGTTTGGATAAGCTGTCTCCTTGAGTACTGTAATCATCAAGAATGTAATTCAAATAAATCTCTCTTCTTATTCTGAAAAAAGTCAATGTTGGGGTAAGTGAGGGGACCCCTCAGCTCCTAGGAGTTAGAGTACCATTACAAATAATTAGTACTTCCCTGTTAAGGTATATAGTGGATTGTACTAGTTAAAATAGGATCTTTTCTGTTTGCTGGAAAAATATATTGTCGGGACACTTGGATTTATCAGAATTGTACCATTTAGAAAAAAGTACCAACCCCTTCTGGAAGGAGACACAGAGTTAAAAGTTAGAGTAGGAACGGCAAGCTTAAATATTTGCACTGTATATTCTGAAAGACAACACTCTTGTCTTGTCTTAAACAAGGATAATCAGTATTCGGTAGTGGCTATTAAAGTAATTTAGTTTTGCAGTATTGTTGCTTGAGCAATGGCATTTGTTATCTTTGCAGGAAGAAACCTGTACTGTATAGTGTACTGTAGTGAAACTATTTTGATATTATTTGTTTTGGGTTTTCCCATTCTGGATTTCTAGTTATGTATTAGTTTGCATATTTCAAGATTAATATCATCTGCGCTTATATGCTATAGAAATAAGATAAAATTCTGAAAACTTGTAATGAGGAAGATTTTTATTTCCTATTTTAAATCCCTTTGTTAAAAGCAGTAGGGAGGTGGAGCAGACAATTTAAAGCAACATACTGTATGTTCCTCTGCTGTAGATGATGGAGAGAAACAGCAAAAACGCTACAGGCTTTCATCAAAAACCTCTCCAAAAGAGAGTTCTCAGTTGCCTGCATTGCCATTGGTAGACCAAGAATCACCATCTTACAAAGAAAGATTTATTCCTCCTGAGCTTAGCATCTGGGATTATTTCATTGCAAAGGTAAATTTTTGCTATTATGACAGTTAAATATCTTTTGTCACTTTTGAAATTGTAATTTTTTTCTTCTTAGTCTTTATTCGAGGTATCGATTAGACATGTGATTGAAGCTGCCTATTATTTGTATTTAGCTTTTTCTAAAACACTGTGTATAGGTACTTTTGTAACAGTCTTCTTAAACTGTTAGAAAATTAATTTGTTTTGAGGTAAAGGTGTGAACGAAATGTTGCTTTTTACAGTTGCAGAGTACAAATAGAAAGATGTTTATGTAACAGCCATTAAGATGAACAAGGAAATGAGAAGCTTTTTATCATCAATTTCAAATGGGTGAAATGAATGTATATACTTACTAGAAATCAAATTATGTCACATTCTGTCAAGTCTGCTGTGGCAGATCTTTCTGTAGAAAGTTACATAATTGTGTGGAGTTACATGGTACATTTCTGTATCAAATATTAGCCATATATAAGCAGTATTTGGGGAGCAAGGACAAAAAAGATATTGCAAATACTGAATAATAAATACAGTGGGGTACTGGTGGTGGGCTTATTGTAAATATTGAATTCAGCAGGCAGAGGATAGGATTTTCTTGTTCTTTGGTCCTCCAAGCTCTTGGAAAAACTAGAAAGGAAATACACTGATGGTTTTGGTTTCTCTGACAAATAACAAGCTTGTGTGTCCTATCTGTGGTTTGCTAAATCTGATGTGAAAGTAAAGCAAAATAAGAATTGGAAAACTGTTAGCATTTTCATTTTCAGCATTAGAATTTTAAGTACTGTAAAAGCAGTTAAGCTCTTAAAGTATGCTATGCTCATGGACAATAACCCTTTTCATGAGTTACAAACTCCAAATGTTGCTGAATTGAGTTAAATGATATGCCTGTTTGTTTTTTTTTTTTTTTATAAAAAGCATTAAATACTATAATTATTGTGTTTTTTAATGAGGTAACTTAGAAGTCGATGTTGGCTAGGAGATACTCAAGGAATATTGTTTAAATTTTTAGCCTTTTCTTCCATCACAAAGTAGAGTGGAATATGATTCAGAAGAGAGTCAGGAAAGTGATGAAGATGATGAAGATACTGGTGGAGATATGTCTGCATCAAATTCGCATAATCAAGAGCATTCTAATTCAAATTCATACAGGTAAGTAACTCTTTAGAATGAAAGGTGTTCTACAATGGCTAGACTGTGCAGTTCTGGCCTTTTGAGGTAATACACCAGTTACTTGATAATTCATGGCAGTACATCATCTGGATATAGTGGTTAATTTTTTAAAACTATTATTTTGCTCAATAATAAACAGTATAGTAACTTTAGAATACGAAGTATATATAATATTCTACAATACTGTTTGTAGTTTTCAGCAGTTTATAATGATAATTTAAAGGTCTAAATTTAAATCCTAATTGTGAATAAGTGAGAAAAATTTGTTTTTCTATTAGTTAATGACTTACTAGTGCTTTTTTGTTAGTTGGTCACTGATGAGATTGGCAATGGTTCAGCTGGTACTTCACAATTTGAAGATTTTCTACCCTTTGGCTGGACATGATCTTTCAGGTAATAAGCAGCAGAGTTATCTTTTCATACTTAATAACCACTTTTAAAATCAGTAATGTATTGAATAATATATATGGTGTAGCTTTATTTTTTGTTTAAAAGTTCTTAGTTTTTCCATGATCTGGGAGTAATTGTTGTCATACTGTTTATCATACAAGTATATTTATGAAATAACATGGCGGCTGGGTAAGATGAATGGGTAAGAAGGAATGCACAGTAGTTGGCAGAAGTCTCTGTATACATAGTTTTTGCTTTGCCTTCTAGTCATTCAAGAATGTTAACAATATTTATTTCCTGGTGGAAACCCTTTAGTCTTTATATAATTAAAGTTACATTGTTGCTACTCCTTGTTTCTTAAAGTCATGGAATGGTTTGTGTTGGAAGGGAACTTCAAAGCTGACCCAGTCCAATCTCCCTGTCATGGACAGGGACATCTTTCACTAGATCATGTTGCTCCATGCCCCATCTGACCTGACCTTGAATATTTCCAGTGATGGGACAACTACAGCCTCTCTGTGCAAACAGTTCAAATGTTTCACCACCCTCATATTAAAAAAAATTCTTCCTTATATCTAATCTAAATTGCCTCTTGTCCTGTCACTACATGCCCTGGTAAAACTTCTTTCTCCATCTGTCTTTTATGTCCCCTTTCAGTATTGAAAGGCAACAATAAGGTCTCCCAGGAGCCTTCTGTAGGCTGAACAACCTGTACTGTCTCAGCCTGTCTTCATAGGAGAGGTGTTCTCTCTGTGTCAGTTCTCTGTCTTCCTGCTGCTGGGGACACTACAGGTGAAAGCAGTACTTCAGATGAGGTCTTAATGAAAATGGGACTATTATGTCCTTCATCCTACTGGCAACCCTTCTTCTCATGCCAAGATAATGTTGGCTTTCTAGGCTGCAAATGCATATTGCCAGCTCATGGTCAATTTTTCATCCATTGGTATCCCCAAGTCCTTCTCTACAGGACAGCTCTCAATCACTTTGTGTATTGTTACTAGTGATTGCCCTGACCAGGTGCAGAACCTTGCCCTTGTTGAACTTCATGACATTCCCATGGGCCCACTCCTCAAGCCTGTCAAGGTCCCTCTGGATGGCACCCCTTCCCTCTAGCAGATAACTGCACCACTCTTCTTGGTGTCATCTGCAAACTTGCAGAGGGCACGCTCACTATCACTACCTATATTATGAAAGATATCAACAGTACAGGTCCAAATATGGGCCCCTGAGGGACGCCACTTTTTACTGATTTCCACTGGCATATTGAGCACAATTCTTTGGATGTGGTCATTTATCCAATTCCTTATCCATCGAATGAATAGCCCATTCATCAAATCCATATCACTCCAATGGATAAGGATGTTGTGTAGGACTGTGTCAAAGGCCTTACAGACATCAAACACAGAGGACATTAGTTGCTCTTCCTTTGTGCACTGATGTAGTTACTCCATCATAGAATGCTACCAGATTAGTCAGACAAGATTTGCCCTTTGTGAAGCCATGTTGACTTTCTCTCATGACCTGCCATATGCCTTGACCTAGCTTCCAGGAGGATCTCTTCCATGATATTTAATTTCTGTCAGCATTGGAGAAGTCTTTTCTTGTATTTGGCAATGACAGCACAAAGCAGTTCATATTTTCATATTTGCAAATACCACAAAGAGATCTGAATAGAGCTTGTGGAGATATTTGAAATACACTTTAGCCTTCAGCTGTGTAATTAGTTCCATTAAGGTTATAATGGAGATGGAAATTTTGTGTTTGTTTGCTTGTCTTTCTAGAGCTTCCAGTTAGCTCCCCAATATGCCATGCAGTTTTGAAAACATTACAGCGCTGGGAACAAGTTCTTCTGCGACGTCTTGAGCTATACGGGGGTCCACCTCAACATTATATTTCAGTTCATGCTTCTGAAGATGCCCTAGCAGCTGGTCCTGCATTGCTTCGTCATAAAACTTTACTTGAGCCTACAAACACTCCATTCAAGTGAGTCTATTTTTTGTAGACACTGACTATAGTATCTTTAATATACCTCGTGTGCTATGTTGTTATTACATGTAATAGACCATAACATTGATAACTATATAATGCCAGTTTCTAGATGTGCTGTAATCCATTGTGAAATCATGGGTACACATCAGAATTCATGCATCTCTGCTCCGAAGCAAGATCAGGAAAAACAATCAAAAGTTCTAATATTTCAAAGTTCTAAGCTTAAAATACTGGTCTGGAGTGCCTCTGTGAAAAAACTATGTTTGACAGTAAAATAAAGAATAACAAATTTGCCCTGATAAATAATTAAGGGTGAGTGACAATGAATTCAATAATTGCAACACCTTTGGAGGGAATAAAAATATGTTCCTATCAGTATCTTTTCCTAAAAACAAAGAAGAAATACTTACTATATATAATATTTGCATAGTTGCGATTCTGTATAATTGCATGCTCAGCCAGAAAAGTTGGCTTAAAGTCTTAAAGTGTCACTTTTCAAATAGATTTCTGCCTTTTTAATATTACTATCACCTATGGTTGCAGAATCCACAGAAAGCCTATCTTTTGTTGCAAAATACCTCACAATTGTCACACTTAGTTTAAGTAACTTGAATTGGTTAAAAAGGAACAGCTTAACATGTATCTGCTGCATAGCATTATTTTTAAGTTATAATTTAAAGTGATTGAGGATTTGATGGTTTTTGGCCTGCCATAAGCAGTATATTTATTTTTGTGTTTATTTGAGCA
Source organism: Eurystomus glaucurus suahelicus (assembly GCA_032159205.1). Classification (NCBI taxonomy): domain Eukaryota; kingdom Metazoa; phylum Chordata; class Aves; order Coraciiformes; family Coraciidae; genus Eurystomus; species Eurystomus glaucurus. The sequence continues at coordinate 17,987 of JAVFHW010077726.1, read as the reverse complement.
TAGAGAAACTAGAAATATGCATAAAAATTTTAAGTCTGATCTGATTCTACAGTCCTTCCCATTTTGTTACTGAGAAGTCAGGGTTGCTTCAGAGATGTTATGTAGCTGATGATGTGTTCCTAGCAGGAAGTACTAGTCATACATTGTCCATGTGATAGAAGCACTCATTAGCAATAAACAGAAATGATCCGTGTTGTAAAAAATGAGGTGGGCTGCTAAATAGTCTGTATGAGAACTTTATTGTTGTGTAATCTTTTAAAAAGACTACTTTTTTTTTCACTTGTCCCAAGACAGGAGGTGAAAATGCTGTGTGGTCTTCTCCTTCTTCATTTTGCACCTGCTCTCACATGTAGGTTTGTCAGGAAGATGATACCAGAATGCTTCTGAATAGGTCTTGTATAGTGTTTAGAGAGCTGTCATTTTGCTTCAGCATTTTTTCCAACTATAGTTTTATTAGAATATAAGATATCACAGTGTCTAATAAGTACAAGCATGATGTAAATATTTATTTGAACTTTGTTCTGTAGGTCTAACAGCCATGTTGCACTATCTGTGAAGAGGCTCTGGCAGTACTTGGTTAAACAGGAAGAAGTCCAGGAAACCTTTATCAGAAATATTTTTACAAAGAAGCGATGCCTAAGCGAGGTTGGTATGAGCTTTTACTTATTTGGCTGGCTTGTTTATTTTCTGCGGCATGAGTGGAGAAAACACTTGGCTACGACTCTAAATCTACAGTATTTTATATTAAAAATCTTTATCCATTTATTCATTGAAAACAAAAATTATCACTTTTAGTTTAGACTGACAACTAACACCACTTAGCTACAGTCAGCCTGTTTGTTAAGATCAGTATAAAATTGGCCTCATAAGAATGACAAACTTTAGGTAACTGTTTTCCATCTTTAAATTTTAATCAGTCAAATTTCTAGAAGTTTGAGTTTGTCCCTAAAATAGTCATCCTGGGTTTATCCACTGGTTTCTATCATGTTATGATTCCATTTTAATAAGAAAAATGGTCATAAAACAGTTAATGTTTCTACTCCTGATAACTTGTCCCAGTGTCTCGCTGGATTTCAGGTTCCAGGTTCGGTTAAATGCTTTAAAGTTATGGTTCTGTAATGGAGTTTTGGGTGGGTTTTCTCCCTCTTTAGTTGCTTGTTCTTCCTTACCCCAACTCCCACTAATTGAGAAGAGTCACTTGTCTTATAGAAAGACTATGGAGTAGCAGAAACATGAGAGAAAGAAGCAGATCCAAAAAAATTGAACATGCAGGAGAAAGAGTGTTTACAACTAGTAAAGCCATGGCAGCAGATTTCTGTATGAGCCAATCTTTGTCCTGTCACAATGAGAATATTAGCTTGTTCGAGTATTTGTGGCTAATTGTGTTCACTACAGACTGCAGTTAAAAGTTAAATTGTTCCTTTTGTCTCGTCCTTTTGAAGATGCACCTTTTCTGATCATGACTTATGTTAATGCAGCCATGTTGCTATGCTGTATGGGAAAGTATTTTGAGGTATTTTAGATGTACTTTAGATGTTTCCACACAGGGTCATTGATGGCCATACAGAGCGTAGGTGTGTTGACTTTATTAGTAACAAAAGGGTACAAAATAAAGCGCTGCTGGAGATTGCTTATTTTCCAAGAAATTTGACTGTTGAGATATACTGTAACAGCACCTTGTCCAGAATAAGCAAATCAGTGTCTTTTGTACTGAACAGAAAGTTTAGAATTTGGTAATTCCTGTTACTATGTGAAATTTGTGTGGATGTGCAATGTTATGTTTCAGTTGTGTGTTTGGGGTAAATGGCAAGTAATTAAGGATTTTCTTGATACCTTGCGTGTTATGTCTTATCTTTATTCTTCGTTCTGTGGTTGTTCTTTCCTTGGTGAAGTCATTAGAGGAGCACAATGAAACCATGAAAAATTCTGTGGTGGAGCCATCTATCGTCAGTAAGGTACATAGAGTAATGCTCTAATTAATTAGACGTTACATTGTTATGAAATATTTTTTTAATGGTGCTGACCTCCCTTAAAAAAATCTTTGACATAGCAAATAAAAGAAAATGTGGCACTGGAATGTGCAGGATTCCAGATTTATTTAATTGTGGAGAATGATTAATAGATTAGCTGACAAAGCTCAAATTTATTTTCCTGCTCAGGATCTTGTCTGCACCTTATTTTAGACCATTTCATCAGTTTCACTGACGAAAAGTGTTTGCTAAGAGCATACAAAGACTTAGCAAATATTTTTAAGGGCAAAACATCAAGACTGTTTTTTATTACCAACACCACCAAGCGTGAATGTAGCCTTGCTGATATTCAGAATCCTTGAAAAACTTAAGAATGAACACAGTACTGTGACTTCTGTGACAAATTACATTTTCTGTATTGCTGTGATAATCTTAACACGACAGTGGGAAGCTAGATTATTACATATGAAACAGATTTACTCTAATTTTTAGAGGCTATATTTATCAAATTTTATTAGAATTACAAGTGAGAAAAAACATGAAATTTCATATGATCCAGTGTTTGGTCTCTGTACTTAAAAAGCAGTGTTGCATAGAAGTTTGCATTTAAATATGGTTTACTTTTTAAATACAGATAGAAACAGATTTGGGATACCCGGGAGGCAAGGCAAGAATAATCCATAAAGAGTCTGACATCATTACTGCTTTTGCAGTCAATAAGGTGAGTATAAAAGGAGGTAGGATAATCTAATTGTGTTGTACTTCCGCTTGACAAGCAGAGGGTAGTTCCATTGTTAATGGATTAGATGTCCTTTACCAGCAATCCTGCTACAGTTTGTACTCTTCGAGCTCCCTCTCTAAAGCACTTCATAATTGTCTTTTCATAACAGGTCTGCTACACATTGTCTTTTTTTCCTATTGTGCAATGGATTGAGAGAAGGGAGAGGTGGTCTCTACTTTTTCTTTAAGCTTGTGTTTAGGAGTATTTTTCCTTCCCTCTTGAAGACTACTAGGAAGTCATCTTTTCTTCTCCTGTTTAACCATTTCAGTGTTAAGAAGTGGAGGAGGGGAGCTTGGTTGCAAGCTTTGTAGTATGGTTACCTTTTGTTTATCCTCTGAGGAAAGCAAGGAGTAACTAGAGCTGCTTGAGAGAGGTATAAAACACAAACAGTGTGTAATGGTATCCCAGATGCAAATAAACTTTTAAAAGGGATACATCAGCTTTAGACAGTTTATACAGATTTTGTAGGTGTAAATGTTTGGGTTTTATAAATTGAGTAAGTGTATGTTTTTTGAATAACTGTACCATAACTAGAGAAAATGAATAAAAAGCAACCTTTTTGAGTACTCTTTTTGTATCTGCATCTGTCTGTGTTACTTTTTTCAGGCAAATCGGAACTGCATTGCAATAGCATCAAGTCATGATATTCAAGAATTGGATGTTTCTGCGATTTTAGCTACACAGATCTATACCTGGGTTGATGATGATGTGGAAATAGAAAATAAAGGGTATACTTTCTATATTTCCAATATCACAGCTGGACTGTATATGAATCAGTGTAACAAAGCAGGGTATTCAATGCTGTTGTTTGGAATCTAACTTAAAATGTTGTTTTATTTATAGGGCTGATGATTTCTTAGTTATACATGCTCGAGATGATCTGGTAAATGTTCAGGGAACCACTCCTTATACTCATAGTAATCCCGGCACACCTATCAATATGCCTTGGCTTGGTAGTACACAAACTGGCAGGGGTGCATCTGTGGTAAGTCATTTGTCAAAAATTAGCCTTATGTACTCTATCTACTTCTCTCCTTTTGTCTTTTTTGTGTTAGTTATATTTTACAAGTAGCTTGTATGCAAATGTAGCTTTTCTGTGGTTTCAAGATAAGCTGGAATTTTTTTCAGTTGTTCCAATTGTTACGTTAAAATACTGCACTGAATTTAAGATACAATGACTAAGCAAGCAAAGTTTTTAGTCAAGCCATATATGTTTTCTTAAGATGTTTCATTTAAAAATAAAGAATCAGAGTTCAGGTAAGAAGTTGCTGCTCAAATTTTTCTTTAATGACTTGAAGCCAAACACTGTGTCTAAAAAGCATATTTAAGACAAATATTTCCACCCAGTCCTAAAATTTCCTGACTATATCAAGGTAGCTTTTATTTTAAGTGTAATCTTAAGTTTTAGTCTGAGTTCTAGACTAATTCCAATTTTTATTTAAAAGTAAATAGCAACTTCTGTAGTACGAAGTACCATTGTAGTACACTGTATATTGGTATGAGCCTATGTTATAGAAAGATGGCGAATGAACTTCTAAAGCAGATTTCACTGGCAGGTCAGAGACTTCAAATGAGATTAATTCAACTCGGGAAACTGAGCAACTTAAACTGGGGAAAAATGGGAATTCTAGGTTTCATAAGAAAAATGAGGAAGGCAGGACTGCAGAAGTATGACTAACTACAAACATAATGCATAGTCTGGGCTACACGCCATGCCTAATGTGTGACCATTTATCTCCAGAGCTGTAGTCAGCTTTGTCTTCTTTTGATGTGCTTTGCAGTTTTGCCATAACTCTGCTTAGTAGCATTATTGATTATGTATTCTAAAAGATGATCTTCAGAAGCGATATTCAATTCAGAAGAGATATTTAGTTTCACTGTTCAGCATTTTTGAAATATGCTAGAGTGAGGGACACCTGGTAAAGCGTGACTACGTCTGCATGACCAAATCAGTCTTTCCTATCTTAGAGGTGACATCTGCACAAGGGTAACTCTTACTTTTAGAAATAGATTCTGTGGCTGGAGTCAAGCTTGGTCCTCAGCAAAAAGCTGTTAGCTCAGATTTAATTCAGATCAAATTATAATTCTAGTCTGGCTGCTGATGTGCCTTAGTTCTTGTGCAGCATAGATGTTCCTTCTAATAATGCAGATTATCTGTTGATTAGTTAGCTTTGAAGCCACTTAAGTGGGCTGAAATGGTCATAACAAGACACCCATATCTCCCAGCCAGTCTGCATATACGTGTGGAGTTTTCCTGGATGACTGAATGCATTAAGTCTTGTGACTTGGTTGCACTTTGTGGTATTTAACAGCTCAGAGCAAGTCCATAAGTGGTGGAAGAATAAAAGAACCATATATTAATTCATATTGTGGTTTATTTTTTTAAATATTTGATGATTAGAGGGAACAAATAAGTAATGAGCATTATGAGAATGATAATGTTACCCACACATGGAAGTGGTTGTTGTGCCAGTACCTACTCCACTCCCTCCTACTTGGAAACTACTGATCCTAGTTGTCACTGTCAGTTTTGCAACTGGCAACTCAGTCAGGTATGTTCTGCAAATATTCTTTGAATGCCTTTGCCACTTTCTCCTCACTTCCATTTAGAGATAGATAGATGTTACCTAAAGATACATGGCTATGCTTGTGTTGAATGCGTTCACTGTTAAACTTTAGACCTACATTTTGTTTGGCATACAGTTTGACTGTGGCAGAGTAGAGAACCAACCACAGCACACAATGCACCTGCCCACTAGAGAAAGGTACTGAATGAAGGACAAAGTAAATGAAGGAATGTATAGGGATTCTTGGGACGAAATAATCTTACTATGGAAGGACTCAAATCTACAGGAAAACCAGCTTCATCAAAATCTTTCTGTTACTACTATTTGTTACTTTGTTCCTTCAGATACTGTTTTTTGGCACTTGTTCCCATCTTTGCTTTTCTGGAAATTGCAGCCCATTTAGTACATATAGTTGACTGTTCTTTACTGTTACTGGCTTTTCAGTCGTCTTGTCTTTGCCTTACTTCCATCAACAAGGGAAACTATTGGATTTCTGGTACTCAGGCAGTTAACAATGTTTTATTAGCTGCAAGGTTTTTATGTTACTCTTCTTCGCTGTTCCCTGTTATGCAGTTCATAGAAGGTAAGTAAGGAGGCTCACTACCAGATCCTTCAGTACTGTGTGTTTACACAGTTCTTACAGGAGGTGTTTCTAAGAGAGCACTGAAGTAAATAGTACATACTGTCAGCTTTGAAACTCAGGTTATGTTCCCCAGCTTGTCTTCCAACACAGTATGACGGACACAAGTATTCACCAGTTTACTGACTGGTGGGTTGGATTTTATGCTTTTCTATTCACCAGTCTTACTGTATATTAGGCCCAAAGCACCCAACTCTCCAGCGAAGCAATGAGTGTTCTAGCCACCAGCTATTTGTTAAGGGGAGACTGAGGGCTAGCAGTAGCAAATGTCAGTTACATTGATAGTGGAATTATCTGCATTTGTTAATGATACTTGGCTTCTAAATCAGAGATGCTGCACCAGAGATTTGTTAGCATAGTCTTTCAAAGGCATGTTTCTGTAAGCTTGCATTTTTCCAAAGCATAATCCAGTAGGGATTAGGAGATCATGATGCATGCATATCTGTGGAATGAAGGAAGATTATTTCCATTTACTTGTGGGTAAAAGTTAGTTTTACAATTAACACAGCCCTTAATTTTGTTGAAGAAATAGAATGAGCCTGAATAGTTGTTGTTTTCCTTACACACAGAGAGCAATTGTAAGTTTAGAGAGCAATGTATTGCAATTATTTACTGATTGGTATATGCAGTAATGTTTTAAGAATACATTCTCTGTTGTCTTGTCCTAAATCTTATCACGTATGTATTGATTTATTCACCAATGTTTTAACAAACCACTGAGCTTTTTTTCTGTCATTTAAAGTACTTACAGAAAAAAAGGAAAATATGTATTTGAAGATCTTATTTTTGATCTTCAGGAAAGTGTTTTGAAATACTGAGAGGTATTTTTGGGTAACCAAGAGGCATAAGGCTTTCTCTTCAACAAATAATAAAACTTTGAGAATTGAAGGATCTAAAACTGCCTCCAAAATATAATCAAAAGGATTGTAATTACTCCACTAACCCAAACCTCAGGGAGTTTTAGCAAGAAAAGAAATTATTTCCCTTCCAAGTGTTTTTTTTTTCTTCTTTTGGTTTGCAAACTGAAACTTTGGAGAATGTTGCTTTTCAACTCATTGGATCATATTAAGTAATATGAAGCAAGTAAAGATTGATAGTTCATACCTCCTTCCAGATGACACCTTACGTGATTGGCGTCCAGGGGAGAATAGCATACTTAAAATATTTGATTCACTATCTACTGTTTCAGTGACAAAACAGTGGCAAAATACTGTACAAAATTATAGCAGTTGAAAGTCACATTTGAACTCAATGATTTTAAAGGGTTTTTCCAACCTAAATGATTCTCTGAAAGGTGGTTCAGTGCCAGCTTGCTACTGATGCATAGTAAGTGGTAAATTGCTGCATTGAAAGTGAGTGCTCTGGCAACAAACTTTTGTTTGTGTTGCCGTATGAAGTTAACACCTGGCACAAATATAAATTTATGACCTTTTCTCTCTCAAATGTCCAGGTAAATAATGCATGCATGAGCAAATGGAATCCAACAGTTTTCTGAGGAAAGACAGTCTTCAAAGTAGCCATATGCTTTTGAGAACTAACAGGAAATAAAAGAATTAAAACTTAATTTTTATGTACATTAATGTAAAGAAAAGAAGGGAAGAGACATGCAAGGAAAATACAGATGCATTTCCCTGATGAAAAATCCGTACTGTTTCTTTCCTGTTTGGGCTGGACTTACGATTTAAGTAGATGGGGATTTGACCTTAACTGTCTGTTTCCAGTTCTTTTTGTATATTGAACTCTTCCCAGTTAGTAATTAATCAACTAAAAAAACAGCATGTTTGGTAAAGTACCTTGCTCAAAGCAAAGTTTGGAATTTAGAAACAAAAATGCTACTGAAAGTCCATTGCATCTGTATTTGCAAAATTATAAACGCTTTTTTTATTTACCAGTTGCTCGGTCTATTGTGTATTCTGGATGGCCACAACTAATCACTTCTCAATCTATGACAATACGTTAACTAGACTTGAAAATATATTCCTTCCTTTAACTTCTGTTAAAGTTTGTTTACCTCTTTCTTTACATGCTTCTGCCTCTGTCTTGCTTATCTTACAATATTCAGGAATATTCCAATAAATTTAATGGAATCAGAAAGGAATTGGCAAGAAAAGAGGTAAGACTGCAGTCTAAGGAGTGTTTATATTTGGATCCATAAATCCCTGAAGCAAAAAGTTAATATTTATCTAGATATATAAAGCTGCAAAACTATTAACATCCACAATGGTCTTGGAAAAAACTGGCTTCTATCTGAATTTCTAAATGCAGTACTTGCTTTCAGTAGGAATTTTGATAGGAAGCAACTCTCTGTGATCGTGAATTATTCTAGTTGAGTAACTTCTTGTTCAGTAGTATTGTTTAATTATTTCCTGTTATCTTGTATGTTGAACAGATGCTCAAGAAAGCTATTAATAATGTCAGAAGAATGGCTTCTCATCCAACATTACCATATTGTAAGTTCAAGTTTGTTAATAAAAAGTTATCTAAAGATCATATATTTACTTATTTGCCCCGTTTCTTAGTATGCAGCTATTTCATACTAGCACAGCAATATATTATAGGTTTTAAAAGTTGCTTTAAAGTTGCTGTGTTTCTGAAACTGTTTTTCATTACCTAAAAAAATAATATTGAGGGCTATAGAAGAACCATTAGAAGCTGTGATATTTTTTTAGGGCAAAAAGTACTGTATTTCTGTTTTATTTGTGACTTAAGTAAAAGGTAGTGGGAAAAAGATACATTATTATTTCCAAGTAAATAGCTTCTTATTTTCATACCATCTAAATACAGTTTTTAATTAGGGTACAGCTCAGTAAGGTTTGCATAGCACAAGTTTAGGTATCAGTGGTACCCACTGCTCCTACGGTTATGCCAGTGCCGGGTCCTGTGTCATAATACTGTGGCACTAGCTGTTTTGAGGATGTGAGCTGGTGTGAGATTCCTTAAAATTTTGGAAGCAGCCTTCCTGCTTAACTGGTACAAGACCTGTGAGAAGTCATGTAAATGTCTCATGTAAATGTCTTCTGTTGCAGACCTAACAGGTGCTCAAGATGGTAGTGTAAGAATGTTTGAATGGGGTCATGCACAGCAAATCACATGTTTTCGGTCTGGTGGCAACTCAAGGGTAACTCGAATGAGATTCAATTACCAAGGAAATAAGGTAACTGACAGAATGGCTTCTGTACTTACCCTCTTCCTCTCCCCTTCCTCCCCCGGCAAATATAATTCTAAATTAGCAGAAGCATGACATTCTTCAAATCTGAAGTTGTTTCTCTGAATTGTGGATAATTTCTCTGTAATATATTACTTGTAAATACAGATATATGTATCTTTTTTTTAGTTTGGAATTGTTGATGCTGACGGATATATAAGTTTATATCAAACAAACTGGAAATGTTGCCCACTTACTGGAACTTCACCTAAACCGTATTTGGTAAGCTGAAAACTGAATTTGCTTCCATAAACTTGTGTTGTGCTCCCCTATTTCCTTCCTCCTTTAGAACAGTTAGGAGAGGGAAGGACTTGTGCTGATAACAAGCATTAATCAAAATTTAACAATATATTGTTGCCATCCTGTGATCTGTATGACAGCCAAGTTCTAATCCAAATCATATCTAAGTTGGAGAGCAGAAAATGCAATGTTAGATCCAAAATAAATTTAATGTTCTTTGAGACTTGTCAATAATTGTCAATAACATAAGACTGGAAAGTATACTTCTGTGAAGAATTAAGGGTATCAGAAGCCATACACATACCTTTATATCCTGTGTTCCTTAGTTGTACTTGAAACAGCTTACTTTCTTGAGGAAGTTTAAGATTTCATGCTTACACAAAATCTGTTTCTTTTAAAATTAAGTTCTAAATTGCAATTTTGCAGACATGGCAGTGTCATAACAAAACAGCCAATGACTTTGTTTTCATCAGTTCATCATCTTTGATAGCTACAGCAGGATTGTCATCTGACAACAGGTAAGAACTCCTGGGATAATGCATAAAAATTTAACGGTGCCGTGTTTTCTCTCTTTCCTTCCTCCCTATCCCCTTTTTTTCATGATTCTCTTTAAGCAGTTTAAGAGCAGCATGTGTACTTCTGCTTTCTTTTTTTTCTTTGTGGGAGGAGGAGAGAGGCAATGTTTGCAGCCAAATTCCATGTGCCTACTAAAAGACGTTGCACAGGGAAACACAAATCCTCTGTTCATGTTCCATATGAGGAGGGGAGGTCGAGAGGGAGGTGCTGATCTCTTCTCCCTGGTATCCTGTGACAGGATGTGTGTGTACGGTTCAAACCTGTGCCAGGGAAGGTTCAGCCCGGACACTGGGAAGCATTTCATTACCAAAAGGATGCTCAAACCCTGCAACAGGCTCCTAGAGAGGTGGTTGGTGCCCCAGGCCTGTCAGTGTTTGAGAGGCATTTGGACTATGCCCTTAATAACATGCTGTAACTTTTGCTTTGCCCTGAAATGGTCAGGCAGTTGCACTAGATGATCATTTCAGGTCCCTTCCAACTGAACTATTATATGCCTATGAGCTTGTCTTAAATTCTTTTTATAGATGCATAGAGTTGTGCATAGTTCATTTCACATTCATTTTCATAAGTAACTTTTGATCAGGAAAGAACTAAAACTGCTAACGTTCAGGTGACTTCAGATACAAAAGATTATAATCTTAATATGATACGATAATAACCAGTCATAGAGTGATTGTGTAGAGGGCATGTTCTTGCAGTATATGTATAAAGATGAAAGTAATTTGGGGTTTGCTCAAAAGTAATCGTTGAAAGTCTGCTTACAGTGCTTTTATGCCCAAAACAATCTTTTTAAGGTTCAGATGACTTTTCAAGTGTTCAAAATACTTAAGAACATTTGTCATGGAATTAAAACTTTTTTTTTTTAATTCCTACAGAAATATTTGTCTTTGGGATACTTTGGTTTCACCTACAAATAGCTTGGTGCATGGTAAGTAAAATACAAACAGCAAAATATTTGATCACAGGAGAAAATACATATATGTGTGTCTGCCTTTATGGAAAAGTTATTGTGGGAAGTAATTTTAATATTGGCAGTAAAACATCTTTCACTGTCCTGTGTGAGTGCACCAGCAGGAATATAAAAACGGGTTTCTGAGAAATGATTTAGTGCAGTATATAAATGATAGGTTTCATGGACATGAGCATCTTCCTTTATATACCTTGTTTCTTTGCAGCAAAAATATAACCCCTGACAGCCAGACATCTGTAATTTCTGTTCCTTTTTAAAAGATTTTGTACAACTTCTGCTTGTAATGACAAGCATGTTGAGAGGACAATAGCTATAACACTGTCAAAACTACAGGTTTTAGAAAGGTTGTGAGATACATATTTGCAGGATATGGTTCCAACCCTTCAGTTCAAGGTTCCTGTGGCTGTGTCTGTACTCTTAAACCAGAGGGGCTCCTCTCAAAACTTGTCAGTTGAGTTTGTCATGGTTTAACACCAGCCAGCAACAAACCACCATGTGGCTGCTCGCTCGCCCTTCCCCTCTCCCAGTGGGATGGGGAGAAGGATGGGAGGGGGAAGTGAAACTTGTGGGTTGAGGTAAGAACAGTTTAATAACTAAAATAAAATATTTTTAAAATAATAAAATAGTAATGAAAGGGAATATAACAAAAAGGAAGAAAGCAAGCCCAAGAAAAGACAGTTGCTCACCACCTGCTGACCAAGCAGCGATCCATCCACCCCAGCCAACTCCCCCGAGTTTGTATACTGAGCATGACATTCTACAGTCTGGAATATCCCTCTGGCTAGTTTGGGTCAGCTGTCCTGGCCATGCTCCCTCCCAGCTTCTTGTGCACCCGCTCACTGGCAGAGCACAGGAAACTGGAAAACCCTTAACTTAGGATAAAGAACTACTTAGCAACAGCTAAACCATTAGTGTGTTATCAACATTATTCTCAGTGTGAATCCAAAACGCAGCACTGCATGAGCTACTAGGAAGAAAATTAACTCTATCCCAGCCAAAACCAGGACATAAATGTTAGACTAAGTAATGGTAGTATACAGATGGCACTGGGCACTTGCAAATACATTATATGGAGAATATGAGAGGACGTGCTTTTTAAAAACTTAAGTGTTTCATTGCCTCTGTGAAACTCTTGTTCTCAGAGAAGCTATGATTGTAAAATGGTTCTCTGAAGGTATGTATATTAATAAGTACACCAGATTTTCTATAAAGTACTGATTTTTTAATTAATATATTGAACAAGTAGATGTACAAATAAGATACCATAATTATGTAGTAATTTTCAGAGTTGAACTGAAAGATGAACTTAACTGCTGTGTTTGTAAAGTAGTGCATTTTTGCTTTCATAGACTGTCCCATTCTATGGCACTTTTATTCTATTATGCCAGATGTTTTAAATTGTTTCTGTCTGTATGTGTGCATGTATAGATATCTACATACAGTATTACGCAAACACCTTAGAATAATTATTCTTATGTTTTTTAAGATGTCAGAAATATTTAGTGGGGTTTCATTAACTTTATTGCTAATATTTTGATGCAATGGAAAAGAAACACATTTCAATATCAGATACAGAATTAGGCTTAGAGAGCTGTAAACTCCTTGTAGTTGAAGTATGGTGAATATTTAAGTGAATGTAAGAGATATATGGAAATTCTAAATGTAGTTTAGAGAACTCTTTGAAGTACAAGGGCAGTGTCCTGCATGCCACATGTTAGGATTCATAGTGTCTAGCCTCAGACACACTGAGCTTTGTTCAAGTAATTGTAATCTCCATTCACTTCCTCCACTCCTTTGAAGGACTAGCGTCCAAATACATGTGAAAAGCAGCAAATTAAATGTAAAATAACCAGCGGAAAATTACAAGATATTTGGGCAAGTAACTTCAGAGTACATTTCTTATGGGAAACGTATGCCTTAAAATAACAAGCATTAGCGAGTTTGAGAAGAATCTGTTTCTGGTTAAGAATTAATAGTTTGGGGATAGAAAAAAGGATATAACTTTTTTTTTGATACGGATTGTAACTGCCTGATTTGAGAATACTACAACTTCACAATGTCTGATGTGAAGGTGGGCTTACGTACGCAGTACTGTAATAAATTTACTGGTTGTGGTTGTCAACTGGATTACAGCATCAAAGTCACTGTTGCTGCTGTCTTGAACCATTAGAGGTTGATTGAAAATTGAAGTTAGTACTGTGTGTTAATTTAAATTACTTTGCTTTGGTTTTCAGCTTTTATCTGTCATGATAGCGGAGCAACCGTGCTAGCATATGCTCCAAAACACCAGCTGTTAATATCTGGAGGCAGAAAAGGCTTTGCATGTGTAATTGATCTTCGCCAAAAACAGCAGCAACAATTACTCCAGAGTCATGATTCTCCAGTCAAAGCAATTGCCGTTGATCCTACAGAAGAATATTTTGTCACGGGATCTGCTGAAGGCAACATAAAGGTATTAATGATGGAGAGGGAGGAGAGATGGAAATGGTGATGATATGTAAATTCAGAAATAATCTTGCATAGGTGTGGAATAACTGATTATTATCTATCATGTGTCTGATTATGTCATGTGTTCTGTATTTGTTCTCAACCCCAACTTTCACAGTTACTAATTTATGAAATGTTAGTGTTACCTTAGTTGCTGTATATATTCCTTGTTCTAGAAAATGAATATTAATATTCTATAATTACAGATTGCTACATATCTTTTCTTTTACAGTTAGTGTCAGAAAAATGAATGTAAAATACAGTCCAATTTCTTCATGACTCATTACTGGTGAATGTTAAGATACAGGTAATCATTCTATTAGTGATTGATGTTTTGATGATTTTCAGGTATGGAGTCTGTCAACGTTCAGTCTTCTTCACACTTTCATCAATGAGCATGCTCGACAGTCTCTCTTCAGAAACATTGGGACAGGAGTCATGCAAATTGAGACAGGACCAGCAAATCACATATTCTCCTGTGGTGCTGATGGAACAGTAAAGATGAGAATCTTGCCTGATAGATTCAGCCCTTTAAATGATATGTTAAAAAATGATGTGAAATTTATGATCTAATTTTTCTCAAAACAGTGTATAACATTCCCCTTCTGCCATCCCTGAAAATATTTTTCCTGAAACTAGCCAACAAAGCAGATACATAATGATCGTAATGATAGCTTGTGCCACAAAGATGCTTGCTTTTTTTTTTTCCTTCTTTCTTTTGCCCCCATATTTATTACCTGGAGCTTTTAGTCCCTGATGCACTGATGCCTTAAAGATTTACAAGGTCCTTCAGATTTTGATCATTGCCTAAAATAAAAGCTGTATGTGACTCTGAATTTATATTCTTACATTATTATTAAGATGTTGCTAAAGTGGTTTACGCTTCCTTTTGAGGTAGTTACACTCCCAGCTGGAGTGTACCATTCTGGGTACGGCCTCTGCTTATATTCAACAGCTGGCTGCCTTCATAAAAGCAAGTCTGTCGAGATGGGAACATTAGATAATGTTACCCTTTCACTGTGGCAACCATAACTGTCTCTCTTCTCAACTTTAGTCAGCTGACAATAAAAATTTATACCTATGTGTAGAAGAGAAACAAAGCCTGTATGAGTAGATACTCCTGGCCATGCAGGCATTCATCTGATGAGCCACTGTCTGTCTCCATTCCTGAAATCCAGATTGTTTACCTCTCCAACTTGCCTGATCTCCTTCCTCTGATCTAGGGTATAACAAACTGAAGGATGTTCTGTACCTTGTCTTCTGTTCTATAGCTTGATCACTGCCATCACGATGGCAGGCTTACCTTCTAAAAATAAATGTATTTTTAACCCTGAACACTCCCTTTGCAAAAATATGTAAATATTAATGGATATCTTCCTATTAAAATAGTCAAGATTGTGTGATGCATTAGTCTTGATCAAAAAGATACAGGAAGATACTGCTTTAGGATATGGCACTAGAATTTCTTCAAAGAGTATTTATTTACATGTCTGTAGAGGAAAAAAAAATCCTAATTTATTTTTACATTTTTTCCAATAAGACTTTTGTTTAGCCCAAAGATACACAGTTCATTCTTAGCACTTACATTCTTGTTTGTCTGCTTTTCCTAAGTACTTTAAAAAAAGAAAAGAGGAAAAGAATTCAACAGCAAAGTACTTTACTATCAGTCTTTGTACTGTATGTTTACATCTGGTATAAATGAAAGGAAAAAAAAGTTAGAAAACGAAAGATGGATTTTTTTTTGCCAAAATATTAAACCACATAGCTTAAATGTTTGACCAAATTATTAGTGCACAATGCCTTTACTTTTTTTTTTTCTTTTTTTTTAGCTAAAAACTATTTCTGTAAGTATTTTGTTTTACTTTTCCTGACTTGAGAGCTTGACAAAAGTTTAATTTGTAAATTAGATGTGAGGCTGGATTACTTGAATGCCAATGGTGTACTTTTTGCTAAAAGATATTTTGTGAAATATAGCACCAAGATATTAACTGTAAAATAAACTTGTCAAATTAGGAACTATGGGGATAAATAATGCATAGCAGAAATGAAGGGCTTGCAAAATGAACTTTGTAACATTCTCAGGATGCTTTTCTCTTAAGAATATAAAGTTG
This sequence comes from Eurystomus glaucurus suahelicus, assembly GCA_032159205.1. Taxonomy (NCBI): domain Eukaryota; kingdom Metazoa; phylum Chordata; class Aves; order Coraciiformes; family Coraciidae; genus Eurystomus; species Eurystomus glaucurus. The sequence continues at coordinate 2,440 of JAVFHW010077726.1, read as the reverse complement.
TTTAAAAAGATTTTGTAAAATGTTTTGTCATTTTAAATGTATGTTTCGCAAGTTGCAGTGCAAACACTATGAAGGTTCATATGCACATAACCTGAATTTTCAAATTGTGCAATAAAAAGAATGTGAATATTTTTGCCATGAAGACGCATGTGACAGCATTTGAAACTGGTACAGCTGTTCAGTGATTCAATTGTAATTGTTCTTTCACAACACTTATGGATTGAAATAAAAATTGATATCAAAACAGTTTAAGTACAGTGATGGACCAGAAAAGTGACTAAAAGTGACACCAGATTACAAAACAGACTTGTCCGATGCGTATGTCATATCTGCTCCATGGCTGAGTTTCTAATATTCCTTATTAAAGAAGGAAAACAATGAAGTTAACAGTAGCACACTCCTCGAGAATGAACTGAAACCCTGACTTTGTAGCTGCTTTATATACATTTTATGCACCTACTGAACTAACAAAGTTACATTCAGAAAAGGAAAACATGCAAAATCATGGCAGCATTATATAACAATGTCCTTGATGTTTTGTCCTTAAGTATTTATATTTCATTAGCTTTAATATTTCAAGCTCAGTTTATTGTGCTGGCAATCACAAAAAGCTGTCTTATCTGTGAACTGAGCAGATTTTACATGTAATTTGCCAAAACATACAATGTTGTCATTTCTCTGAGTAGAGCTGCACTATGACTAATCCTTGCAAACTTAGGCTTATACCAGAAAAGTACTGACTGTGAGCAGGCATTTTCAATAATGTTTATACTTATTGTAAGCTACTCTCAAAACTAAATTATGTAAAATCACCATGTATTTGCCACAACTTCATAATCTTCCCAATAAATCCTGCAGAAATTCAACCTTCTACAATTCCATGTTGCTGCTACTTCATTTACAAATCAGTTGTTTGCTTGTATAATGTTCAGTGATGTTTAGCAATTATTCTATGTAAAATTATTGGTAGCTTTCTTGTAATGATGGAATCAAAATGAGTTAACTTCTGTTGCATCTGAAACTTTTAAAGGGACACTCTCAACTTTCAATCTAGTCATTGGGAAAGAACGGAACTCGAAAATCTTCCAGCTGTTGCCCCTAGCGTCCACTGACTTTTATCCTTCAGTAGTTTATGCTGTCTCCCTGTCACTATGCAAGTTACTCAAATAGAAGGGTAATTAATAGTGGCTACCCAGGGCTCTGTGCTTGAAGTAGCCACGTGCACAAATGAAATTTAAAATGTGCAATTACCAGTGCTTAATCAACAATAATTCCATGTCCAGACAAAATAACTTAGCTTGTAGTTGAAAATGTCCCTTTTTAAGTATCATAGACTAGCAGCTGTGGCTTGTGTTTGTCTATGTAGCAATACATAATGTGAGTGCGAGTGTGTCATTCTTGTGTTGCTAATTGATTCGGTTACCTCAAACAGATGTATGATCCAAGTTCTTTACTACTACTTTAGTAACTTGTGAGAGTTAAAATTCTGGCCATCTAGGTACTTAAACTGGCTTGCTGTGTGACTTTTAACTAGAAAATTCTCAGCTGACAGCTGATGCTGCAGGATGTTTATGGAGAAAGATGCAGATTTTGTACCACGGTGCGGTGGCACGAGGATAGCTTACACATGTTCTATGGCTTTTAGGAACCTTGCTACCAGTAACAGGAAATAAACTGCTGATATATCCCACCTTAGGTACTACTCCCTCTTTAAAGCACCCAGTGTTAGATTAGTTGCAATAGATAAGAAAAAAGCCACAGTAATTAAAAGGAAATAAGCTTGGAGATGGTATGTTCTCCAAGGTAATTTTTTCAAATGTTTATTTTTACTAAAAATAGCAAAACCACCTCTAGTGGCAGGTTCAGCACACTGATCAAACTACTTTCTATAAAATAAAGATATTGATTTACCAAGTTTCTTGGTGTGTTTTATTCCTCTCTCTCTTTTTAGCTCTAAAATCTGCATTATTTTGATCTGTCTCCTCTACTGTTTATTTTAAATGCCTTCACCTTTCATGCCTTAAGCTGTCCTTGTGTTAGTTTTCTGATGTTTTGGGGTTTGTGGTGTGTTTGGGTTTGGTTTGTTGTTGTTGTGTTTTGGGGTTTTCTTCGTTTTGTTTTTAAGTTCGGGGCATAACTGTCACTTGTACTAAGTTCGCAGTGGACTGAGGCTGGTGTGGCGGTGGTGCCGTCCGTTTTCTTCCACAACTAAATTTTTTAGCTCCTTGTCTGTTTCACGTTAACTCGAAAGCCCGCGAAGGCCTTGGGAAACGCCGCCTCTACGGGGTGCAGGCCCGCACACCCCTACTCTGGTGAGCTACGCAGGAGGCGGCAAGCTGCCGCCGGTTCAAAACGCCTCCGAAACGTTTCCCTTGGCGTGTGCCCCTGCAACGACCGTAAGTCCTCGTCTGGCAGCAAAGCCGGGAAAGAAGCAAAGACA
>JAVFHW010077725.1:79468-96471 GCA_032159205.1 Eurystomus glaucurus suahelicus | reverse complement strand
TGTCAGCAATTTGTGAGCACACTAGCTAGCGTATCTTTGATGTGACTGAAGCAGCAGGGCCTGTCTTTTCTAGGAAATGACTTTAGACTATCTGTTCTGGCTTGGTATTTGTTTTTCAACAATGCTGATTACCTACAGCATGAGGTGCAGGGAAAACATCTTTGAATCTATACAGGAATCCAGTCCATGAACAGATATTTGAGAAAAGCGGGCTATTTGGGGCTTGAGAAATTAGAAAAAAATAAGTTACTTTAAAGTAACTTACATTCAGAAAACATCTGAATGAGACCAGATGTAAACAAAATGTCTAGGTCAAGAGGCCAAAATATACTTAATTCTGTTAGGCAGTATGAAAGAAATGTTCTTATTTAACGGGTGTATGATTAAATAAACAAAAATAATTTTAAAAAACAATGAAGTCAGATTAGAGAGAATTATTAAAATAATCTACTGTGTTTGTTATTTTAGATTAAGAGTAAGATTTTAATCGAAATAAAAATAAATTTGAAATTATTTGCTGTTTTACGTATAATTTACTTATCCCTTTCTACGGAGATTTTTTTAGCTTGTTATATTTTGTAGGGTTTCTCTTTGAACTTAATGGTCACTGGGATTGGATTGGATGTGCAAGGTGAAGATTTAAATCCAGCAGGAATTGAATTCTGGGACTTTCTGAGCACTTGGGACTCTTTTTTTAAGCCTTACCGAGACAGAATTTTTTTTAGCAACTATTTCTTGAAGGAGGAGTCAGAAATCTATGTTCTCTTCTGTTTTTTGGTTGTTTTTGGTTTTGTTTTTTACTTCCCCCGGCTGCAGTAATTCCCCACAGTGGAGGACATCCAGGTAGGGCTAAACAAAAGCCTTTGATCACAGTGAATCATTTTTAGAACAATTTTTTAAAAAAAACCAGCAATTACTTTTCTGATAATGACATTGTCTCTTTTAACGACATCTTTCCTCTTTCTCACTATGATCACCTGATTCAAGACGTATTGGTGTTTAGGGAAGGCAGACGGCTGCATTTCCCAAGAGCTGTTTGTGGCACATTTTCATATACAATATCTACAACTGTGTGATATATATTCGCATTGATTGCCATGTTTTTAAGATGATAATTTGAGGGAAAGCCCACTTTATAAATGTGTCCATGGTGATAGATTGTGGATGTTATTTGGCTCTTGCAATTCTTGTTTACTCAAAAGATATTATTGTGCTCGTTTTGCTGTAACACCTCAATGTTAAATTGTGAGGTGTTTTTTAAAAATAGGAACTTGAAGTTTGAAGTTGCCAATTTAATAGATCCTTTTGTCTAAAATCATGGCTCACACCATTTTGTATTTGTCTTTTTCTTTATAGGTTCTGTGTCCTTGACCTTTATGTTCTCCCCAAGCCCATTAATTAATTTAAACACCTCCCAGAACAGACCTAAAAGAAGTAAATGTTATGAGCAAGTGTTGTCTATTTCTGTTTATAGAGAGGCTATGGAATATTGCTCAATTAAAGTAAACGTCATGCTGAATTTAATGCTTGTTATTGCATAATCTTTTCACAAAGGTTTGCAAACTCTCAGTACTGATAGTTAGTAACAAAGGATGTACAGAGCAGCAGCTTTCCCTGACAGCTTCAGAAGTTTGAAAATACTTCAAGTGTGCTAAGTTCCTGCTTTTGCTAGTTTCTACACAAACATTTGTAAGAGACAATCCCAGAGTTCCCAGTGGGTTGAGCTTTGCCTTCCCTGCTGCTGAATGGTGCCTTAAGCGCTTGCGGCAGTAGCTGTGCTGCCTAAGGGGAACACCAAGGCAACAGAGGATTTAAGAGTCCAGAGCTAGTGTATGCAATCCACTCATGGCCATGTTGATCCTAGAGATGCTTCCATGTGCAAGCTAGCAGTATCCTTAGGTGTCACTGTGTTCTCCAGCCTCTTGGTTCCACTTGCTGGAAGAAGGCATCCCTCCAAAACACCTTTCCATTGAAACAACTGTGACCTACCTCCTCTGACTGCAGCTGTGCTCTCAATACTGTGTGTTGTACAAAGGCCTGGCCTGAAAGCTAATGCTGGCCCCATTTCAATGTGCCCTGCTTTCATTTTTTGCAGAGATTGTGGTGTGACAGCCTTCCCCCTATCATGCTGTGGAACCCTGTACTGGGTTCAATGAAGCCTCGAGCCTCATGCTTTCAGACCCTGACATCAATCAAGTTGGTTTTTTACTTCTTAGTCCTCAACAAGGAGAAAAGCACTTTCAACTGGGTGTCAGTCTCTCTTCTTTCAGCTGATGCTTTTCCAGTTTCTTTTTAGGGGAAAAAAATACAGTAATATGCTGTTTTGTCTCCCTGATCTGACAGTGTTTCAAAGATAGAGTTACAGGTATTTAGGAACTCACCATTACAAGCAATACTTCTTCTAAGGATTGTGCTGAGATTCCACATGCCCCTTGAAAATAGCAAATTCGCTTCCAAAGAGTCCTCACTTTAAACCTGTTTGTCATAAAGGAAAGAGTTTGAAAATTCAGTGGAAAAAAACATAAGTTTTTTCAGGATTCTAATAATTCAGACCATGAATTATTTAGGACTTAGAAAATAAATTTATATTGGCTGGATGTACTTAGGAGTCAGGAGTTGGAAAGTACATTGTTCTAGCAGAGGAATAGTACAAGATAAAAAAATTAAGGGCTATCACTTTTGCCAAATGAAAATCTAAAAAGAATTATTTTCCCTGTGCCCTACACAAGGTATGAGCTTTGGTGAGGTTCAATAAACCTCACAGAGGTACCTGGGTTTTGTACTGGTCCTATATATGATGTAGTTTTACCCAGAAAAAATTCAGCTACAAAGTCAAAATATAGGAAAAGACATCACCAAACAGCAAAATCTTTCAGGAGATTGCCTAAATCAAGGAGCACAAAGTATTCTTGACTGGTTTCATTTTGAAAACATAACTTCAAAAACTTGGAAGAACTCAAAATCTAAACTACTACAAAACGTGAAAATTATTACATTATAATTACTCCTTCTAAATATCCATTTAAATGGCTTGTGTTTCTGTAGTTGATCATCCTATAGTCAGGATCTCTAGAAAAAGCTGATGATCCCTACATGTTAGTAAACCTAGAGAGCTGATTGATGGTGCATAGAGTTAATGACAGCAGTATAATTTTTCTAACAAGAGAACTTGCTTCCAGGTAAGTAGATCTTCTTTCTTTAAGCTCAGACAGGAAGACAGAGAACTACAAAAATATATGGCTAAATGTTTAATGCAAAACATTACAACTGTTTTTGATGGCTGTCAGACACATCATTCTCAGCTGCACATTGCTATACATCACTCTATCTGTTCTTGAATGTAACTTAAAAATAAGATATGAGAAGATTTTGATCAGGTTTGATTTACATCTGTAAGGACCTACAAGATCCTTTTTAGAAAATGCAATGACGAAGACTTCAAAACTATGTTGTTTCTGATACATGATAGATGGAGAAATGTTTTTATAGAAAAAAGCATTTCTTGAGGTAGTCAACCTGTACTTTTGAGGCCCTGGTACACCTGTTTCATCAAATTGATTATGTTGATGCTCACAAATGTGCCTGTATGTCTGCAAAAGAATGTTTTAGTTATGACTGACATCCACTTTGACCATTAATTTTCTGGAGCATCAACACACATCTGGGCTGTGACACAGCTATGCTTAGATTCACAAGGATACCTTAAAGCTCAAGAAGGTACAATATGTACTTCATTATTCTAGTGGAAATGAGTTTTTCTGGGATGGAATTGCATTCAGTCTAGCGGCATACCTTTGGAAATACAGCCCATGAAGACCACCATTTTTGTTGCTGTGTCCCTGTTCCTTCTGTTTTCAAACCTCTGCTGTAAAGAAGTAACCATCTTGGTTCATTGTCCCACTGCAGACCAAAGTGACGGCAGAAGACACAACTGCTACATCAGAGACAGACCTGCTCTGCCTGAGTCATTGTACTCACTGAACCGAGTATTGCTCATGTTCAGTCCTTCTACATGATTTTCATTTTTTTAAAAAACAACATATTGGGGTTTTTTTCTGCCAAGAAAAATTTCTGATCACAGTAAAATGGTTACCAGGAAGCAAAATGATAACTTTTATACTTTTATTTATTTATTTATTTGCTTTTTAAAAGAATAGAAGTATCTAAAAGTTGTCAAAATTCGGCATATTTAGATCTGCAATTGTGCAACTTAGATACAACATTTAAAAATTGTTACCGTGTTCCAAAGCATTTATAGGCTTTATTTTAAAATGAGGTCTGTTTAATGTGTGCCATGTACCTAGCTTGAAAAAAATTACTTATTCTGCCCATTTTAGTATTAATCTGAATCAGCTGTGTATAAACTGGAAAAATGCATTCCCTGCAGAGAAGGGTAACTTCTTTAATAGCTGTTCTCCCAAGATATGGAGGAATGGAAAATATATAGTCAAAGTGATCTAACAATAGGTGATTTTTTATAGGGCTCTTTTTCCTGAGCATTGGCCATTGAAATATGTTCTGAGTACATACATCAATATCCTTTGTGAACAAGAAATTTGTTTGGAGCCAGTGTAGGAGGTAAAAACATTTTGCTTGGCATCACAATGTTCCATTATAACTGGTTTAGAATTTTGACTATTTACACACAAGTTACAGTGTAACTTTTCACTGTATTAAATTAATCACACCAGCTGTTAAAAAAATGTATGATTAATTGGTTTTATGTAGTGTTATATCATTTATTGTGGTAGCTGTTAAAAATAGATAACCAGAGGCTAATAGATGTTAATGATCACTTTCACTATTAGAAAATCAATGTTTCTTGGATACAGAATATCTTACTGTGTTCTTTGTGCTTAGAAGTGTTCAATTTGAAAATACCCAAATCATCTTTGTTTTACCAGCACTTGAATTTTCATGTCAAGTTCGATAAATATTTTCTATGCAAATTAACCATGCACTTCAAGAAAGCAGATGACTGGGCATGCTACTACTTGTCTTCCAATAAGAAAACCAGACATTCAGTAATTATTTTTTTTCTGAAAGTATTATTTTTCCATATGTTCATATATTTTTTTAAGTGCCACATCATCTAGGTTAAGTAAGCTTTCTGTCGCTTTTATATATTTCTTTCAAACTTGTGGGAAAGCAGTTATGATTTTTAAATGTAAATAATTAAAATTGTAAGCTATTGAGTTATTGACCACTACAGAGCTGTTAATCAAGCTAAAAAATTCTACAATCAAGGCTCAGTGCTCTGAAGCACTGTAAAATAATAGTATTTGTGTTCAGTGATGCAAGCAGCCACAATTAAGCAGTTCAGTTGACAAATGAGATAGTTCATTTTATTTTGCACTTAATTGAATTGTACATGTTTGGTCACCATTGTCTCCTTCCCTTTAGTTTTGGTTTCTAGCCATTTAAACATACGCATTTATTAAAGAGACAGCAGTTAAGTGGGTGTTGGCCATTGGCTCTAGAAATGCAGACATCAAGAGCTGTACCATAAAATGTCATGCAGGGTAAAAATCCTTAATATCCCTCTAGAAAAAAATCTTAATTTTCTCCACAAAAAGTCTGTTGAGCATGCAGGACTCTGTCACTAACTTAAATCAAATGTGAAAAGGAGGAAAACCCTGTAGGATGTTGATATTAAATCACTTTTACCAAACAGAATCATATGGACACATTTCTTCATATTTTGTTTTAGTTAGAAATGATATTTGCATTTCATCAGTCCTGTCTCACCTTGCTGTCTTGTATCCTTTTCTTTTATGTTTGCAGTCTGTTTGTTAGGATTCTGAATTTGTAACTTATCAGTCAGTTTTGTTTGTTATGTTTGTTTTTAACAAACAGTCATATTGAAAACCTGAGTTCTGGATTTCATTTCAAGATCACAAAAAAGGTTTTTTCAGTCTGTATGGGAGAAACATGTCAATTAAATGCAAATGTTGTCAAAAAGCAGTAAGATAATAGAAAGGTAATTGCAACATGGTGGTTCTTTTTTCCCATGTCTCTCACTGAAAAAGGTGATGTCAAAACCCATAGGTTCCTCCAAAGCAATATGAAGAATTTAATTGGTAACAGTCACAGAATCCACTTAGGTTATAGGTATAACATTCGGACGTGTTTGTAGGTAAGACTGTAGCTGGCACCAACAGACAGAGGATTTCATGAGACTTTTAGCTCTGATGTGTGAGCAGTTTTTCGTGAATATGAAGTACCATGTTGAGTTTGGGAGGAATAAGGTAGGCATATGATGTGTAGTGCAGGCTCACTAGCTTGCTTAATTGTTTTGTGGAGCATGATTCCTATAGACTCTCCACCAATTCCTGCACAAGCATTTCATGTTTGCAAAAGAGGTCATGAAGTTTTGAGTTTGTGTCTCCAAATAAAGCCCCAGAGAAGCGCACCCACAGTTCTCTTTGGAAATTACTGGGGAGACCAGATGTTCCTGCTCATATGGTTTCTTGCTCACATCAATAGAAGGCACTGACGGCATGGTGTTTCTCTTTCCCATTGCAGACCCTACCAGTGTGGTCACTGCTCCCAGTCTTTCTCCCAACCTTCAGAGCTGAGGAACCATGTAGTTACACACTCCAGTGACCGGCCATTCAAGTGTGGCTACTGTGGTCGTGCCTTTGCTGGTGCCACAACTCTCAACAATCACATCCGGACACACACTGGGGAAAAGCCCTTCAAGTAAGTACTTGAAGCCAACAGCATTTGCTAGCTGAGATTAGAGAGGGAAATGCATTGCTGCTGTTCACAAGCATCACCGCTCCACACCGGCACATGGAAGAGGTTCCCTTGAATGCAAAGGTCAGATCACCAGATAGAACTTTTAGTGGTGTGGCTAAAATCAGAATTAAACCAGGCTTGGTTTTGGGTGCCTTGCTAGCTCTGAACAGCTTTTTTGCCCTCTGATGGGAAATTGGTTGTTTTAATTAAATGACAAGCTGCTGCCAAGGAACCATAGCTGAAAATACACTCAAGACTGTGACATGTTTGTACTGTAAGACCATTAATATGTTTTTTTATGTCCATATGCTGAAGTAGATGGAACTTCACACAAAAGCTAATTTTGATGTGGTTAAATATAGGGGAGAAATATACATCTTCTTTTAGCTTCAGAATCACTGCAGAGAAAATACAACTCTGTCTTGTGGCATAAGTTTGGTAAGATCATAATAATAAATTGATAGTGTTGAACTGTCCAAGATATGAGAAAAAAAAATCACCTGGTCAAGATGGTTTTTAATTAACCAGACTCTGCTTATTTCTGAGTTTCAGATTATTTCATCTTATTTCTGAAGTTACTTTTTCTGAAATTAGAGCTAAGCACAAACCTGAGTTTCAGAAATTTTCTCTCTATGCTGACCTCCAGCCATAGCACAGCTGATCCAGGTGGATTTTACTCTCTGTTGTACAAGACTCTGTCTGCCTAACAGGAGGTATTCTCCAAGACAGAATACAAATTTCCCATATTTGTGTCTGTGTCTTTGCTGAACTGACAGACACAAATTTTATGGATATTGTACCTGGAATAATCCCACTTTGGAAGAAAAATAATATATTGATACCAATGTATAAGATACTGATATAACTTCTTTTGGAAGCAACCTGATGTTTCTAGGAGGAATGGGAATTAGGGTAGAAGAAGGCTTGTGTCTCTCCCAGTTCTCCAAGAACTGTCTGCCCTCTGTCTACTCTTCTCCATTTGCTTTTCTTTTCTACTTGTGCCATACTGTGCTCTCGGTCTGGTTAATGTAAGAGAGCTCAGCCATGGGGCCTGTCAGAACCACTCATAAAAAGCTCTGCAGAGATACCAGTAGAGTTGCTTTGCCTCCATATATGGTTGCAAGGAAGCATGGCCTCCATACGTGTCTCTGCTGGGGGCAATGGGGCAGAGCTGGGAACCAAATACTGCATACCCAGTACAGACAAGCAATCATGGCTAGGATAGCGTAGTAGGTGACAAAACATAGAAACTCGGAGCATCTAAACATCGACTCTATAGCTGGTCGGTTAAATGATCAGAGCCTGTAGAAAGTAAGACAAAAATAGCGTGAGCAATCAGATTGATTTTATCTAGTTGCTGTGTAAATAGATTTTAGTAATTAATGGAAGAGGTTTCCAGGTCAAAATGGAAAATAGATTTCTTTTAATGTTAAGGTGTTACTTATGTGTAACCTTGTTGACTCCACTTAATTTTTTCCTTAACATCCTGTTTTTGTCATGTTTCCAATAGATCTGCTATTTTGCCTCATTTAGAGTCATTATTTTTCCCCTTTGGTTTAGTAATTTTTTTCCACTTTTCCAAAATGGTCTTGACTATAGCACAATTTAATTCGTGAAAGGGCTTAATATATGTACAACAGTTAACCAGAGGTCTGGTATTTGTTTGTTTGTTTTGCCCTGCTTATGCTGAAGTACTTAAGTGTTCCGGGATGTATCTGCCATTCTGAAAGCTGCAGGGAAGAGCAACAAAAAATGTGGGTAACTTTGTACTGCTTCTTTGTGATGTATGGCATAATTTCATTCTTGTAAGATTTTAATTTAGTTTCTTCCATAATCTCAAGAACAGTATCAGGTTCTCTGTAGAACACTTGTTGAAGTATTTGCAGTAAGCTGACCGGTAATTTCACATGAAGCTAAATCTAGAGCTGCAGATCTTCCCATCCCTGCTGGTCAGATAAGGACATATATGCCCTGATCCTGCAAGCTGTTCAAAAGGGCAGATTTGCCTTTCATGCAGGTCTCCTTGCATTTGAGAGAGGGGAAAGGCAGAAAACTTATCCAGAAATTGATACAACACCATCTCTGCTGGGGAAAAAAGAGATAGCTGCAGCTCATCTTGGTGTCTCATCACTATTTAGATCCTCCTTTGAAAAGGAGGAGTCAAAGACCTGGTATTAAGTAAGATTAGGAAATAACCTCCACAAAATCTATTAAACTAGAATCATAAATGGGACAAACGAGACTTCTCTCTTTTTATAATGCAATTTAAGTTTTAAATGTTTGTCTACAAAGGGATTTTGAGGGTACTAAAAAAAGTGTAAAACAGAAAAGTCTTGTTCAGATATGGTTTCCGTATGTCAAAAAGATCTATGTTTGTGGTAATGCACATTATTTATGTTGAATAATGTTTTTGCTATTAGCAAGAACAACCATGCATGGATAGTGCTAAATTACTTGAATTCTAGCTAAGTTATTTTTTAAATTACAGGCATAATTTTAAAGGTATTGTTAAGTTCAATTTCATAGGTGAACATGGGCAGTCAGCTGGACAGTTAACTTGAATCTACTGTGAATGCGAACTCTCTATTTCTAATGCAAGTCATGTTTGTAATTGGTATTTGAACAAATTACAGTGTGCATGAATTAAGCAGGCAGTTTCAAACACTAAGTGTATGTTCATATGCATATTATTTTCAGAAGCTGGTTTTAAAAATGGTGAACATAGAGTGATTGTATTGATTTTAAAATGTTTCAAAATATATCAAATTAATTTTTATTTAAGACAGTCTGTGATTGGTTAAAAAGCTTTTTTTCTGTGAGAAGGAGCACTCTTTGTAGGTCCTGAGTAACTTTGGGTGTATGGTGGAAGACTTTTCTATTTGCTTTTCATTACAGATAACAATGCTAAGTGAGGTTATCTGTAGTCAAAGCTTTAGCTGTACTGCCTGGACTGCAGGTCCAGCTAGAAGGGATTTCTTTTCATGTCACCACAAGCTATCAAGTCAGCCTCACCACTGTAAAGTTTTTGTGTATTCTTATCTTACTGAAGTCTCCGCTATGGCTGCTAGTCTGGGAACAAAGCTCTTAAGTAAATTAAAAGGTAGGAGAAGAAGGAAAATAATTGGCCATCTTTGTTTTCTTAAATTCTTCCCCCTGGTCTCTTCCCTTTCAATAAAATTAAAGAATAGTTAATTTGCCTGCAGAATCAGGGTTCTGCAAATATCTCATATTCAGAAGTCAAGCAAAGAGAATTAGAGGAAAGATTCTTTCAAATTGTGATAACCCAGGTGTTTTTCATTGTTTCTTACTGAAATGCAAAACCGGGGAACATTAATTTCAAGTTGAATATAGATGTTGTACCTGCAGTATCATCTCAAATGAGTTTGAAATTTAGTGTTAAATGTAGTTATTGAATGAAAACTTAAAATATTTTTTTGGAAAATATTAAATGAAGGTATTTTTTCCTAAAACTGACCCTCAACATTTTCTTCATCCAAATACTTTCACAGAGGTTGTCATAAACTTGGGAATTAAATCAATCCTTTCTATAATCCTCAATGTCAATGTTTTGAAAACACTGTGAAGCAAATAAAGAGACCAGTGACAATGAGGGCTATCCAGCCAAACTCAGAATAATCAGTACCTTAGAAATATCCAAACCCCATTAATGTTCACGTTGTTTGTGAATTTGAGAACCATTTTGTTTACCACCCCCGCTCAGTAAAACCACATAGGGAACCCCTGTGGTAGAATGAAGTCTTGTGTTTGATAAGGTTGAATGTTGTAGTACAACATTGCTCCTTACATTTAAAACAAAGGCACAGACACATTATAAAAAAAGAAAACACAGATCCATTTTTGGCTGATGGTATCTACTTGTGTGAGGACTCTTAAATCTCTTCTTTGGATCTACAGTGTGTCAGGGGATATTTAAATTACTCACAAGTGCCATCAGATAGCTTAAGTGGAAATTAAATGGTCTCTCATTTGATAGGCGCCATTATTGCCAATACTCCTATCTACAGTTGAGACTTAACCAAAAATTTGTTGCATGTCTAATAGCCAGGCTTGGACTCAGTCCCGTGGTTACTCTATGAGTGGTGGCATGAGAGGGGACTCTTTTTCCTTTCTGTTTTGGCTACTATTCAAGCTTCGAATGTAACTTTAAACATGTGTAGTTTGTAGTACAGAAACATGTACACAGAAACATGAACATACATGCCCACCAGTCTCAAAGACACAGGTCATTGCAGTGGTTATTCTGCTATGAAAGGCTGGGAAAGGATAGTTGGTAGAGGGAAAGAGTACATAATAATTTAAAAGAAAATGTATTCCTGCTTTTTCTCGTTTTCCTCCTTACTGTGAAATAGTTATGCTGACTTCTGCGATACTATTATCTTCACCTTTCCTATGAGTTTGTGTCCAGCAAGGATTTCTCTAGACCATATTGAAAAGAGGAGGCAGAGACCTAATACAGGTCCCTGCCTGTAAGCCAGGGATATCCAAATATCCAAAACTATAGCCCTGAAAACACGGTCCACACTCTCTGCAATTGTCTAGAAAACACTAGGCACCTACAGTACTATCTGAAGGTTAGCCAGGTTCATGAGAAAGCCAAGGGAATTAGATGCTTTGCCAAAGGCTTTATTCTGACTTTTCCTCAAGGGCTGTGTAGTGCAGACAGCAAAGCCCAACCAGTAGCAATGCCTGGCACCCATAGACCTCCTGCCAACAGGTAGATACTTGTAGCAAGAGTTTTGTTATTTTCTGGTGTCTCGTTAGCATCGTTCTTTCCTGTGCCTATATGAAAGTGCCCCAGAACAGCCTGTAGCTGGGAAGTTAGAGCACTCTCATGGCAGAAAAAGCTTGTGGAGCGAGCCTTACTGTCTGCTTTCAAGAGTAATGCAAGGTGATGAGTGAATGCAGTGCCCAGCTCTAGGCTGTTGGGCAAGCTCCATAAAGGGTAAGGAGGCCTGCCACAGCTTCATGGTCAGTGGTTTTAGTGAGTAACTCTGCTTTTAGGTCATGTTGTAGTCTTTCTCTGATTCACATATGGACTCTAGGTGCCCTGATATAGGATATTTAATTTATTTGGCCAGGCACTTAGAAGTCAAGTGTTGGCACATCTGATTTTGTAGGTTATTTTGCAACTGTACCACTTACAGCTTGGCTAGGCAAGGATCCAAGCCTCCTATTACTCAGCAAGCAAAGTGCTTGTCTTTGTAGACATCAAAATAACAAAACTATCAAGTTCAAGTAGATGGCAATATCTCATACAGACTAAGTTAACTCCCCAGCCTTAAAATTGATTCTAATGCCTCTGTGATAGATATATATATGTATATAAAAATAATACAATAATTTGCAAGTTTGTCAGGCAATGAAAGGTAGTATATTTTCACACACTAATCCAGTAACTAATCAGTTTTCTAATAAACAATCAGCAGTACACTAATGTGTCATCAGCACTTCAGGAGCTCTGGAGAGTGGATGATCTGCACATAGACGTTAATGAATACCCCAAAAATCATTAAGCAATCAATACTTCTGAGTTATTTTCATTGAGCTGATAGGTCTGATACATTAAAGCTGACATATTACATTCGTCAAGATCACAGTGCAGTTTTTAACAGAGGAACAGGCTGCTAAAAATATTCCATGAAAGACAATCAAAGAAACACAACTTAAAAGCGTTGACATTTTAGATTGGTACAGGAGCTTGGATGAATGACTCTGTAATGTCTGTGCTAAATGTTCCTGAAGCAGAACTTTCTCACTAAACATTACTAATCTGAAGAATACTCCACAATTATGCATATGTGTAAACATCTTTCTTTTCTTTTTCTTTTATTTGTTTTTTGTAAGCAGCTAGATCAGTGACAGTTCACTTTCTATCATTCACATCAGTGAAGAGAGAAAGATGAATATGAATTAGCTGAGCCTTTTGTTTTCCTCACTTCTCCTTTGAAGGTGAAGAATTCATCGTAGTGATGCTTTTATGATAATCTTCTTTGAAGATAAAACATCACACAACACCATTAAGTCAAAGCTGGCTTTTGGAGCGAGTGCCATACAAGAAGAATCTGCTGCATCCATATTTGCAACTCATCAAACACCTCTATCTAGTGTTCAGAATGCAAATTAGTATTTCTGAGATTAAATACAAAAGATTCTCTTTCAGAACAGGAGTAGGGAATTCATTCCAAGATAGCATTAACCCCCGTCCTATCCCCTCCAAAATTCAATGGCTTTATTTCATTCACTCAAACATTATCTTTGATACAGATTATGGTTCTGTAAAGAGAGGACAGGGTAGAAAGAGAGACAACATAAAAACCGGGAGACTATTATAAGTTCTTGTTCAACCCTAAGATTTCTCAGTGTGGCTGTTTTCAGATAATTAACTCTATGTGCCTGTTTAAAATGAACCACACTGCATAGTCAGATCAGATAAACAAAGAGTTTTCTCTTATTCCAGCACTGAACGATTATTTCTTTGTGATTTCTCTTCCTCCAATAGGCAATTGTGGATTTTAAATTAGCAGAAGGTGAAATTCTATTTGTCATCAATTTCTCCTAGGGGTTACAGAGCAGAAAACTGCAGACAAGCTGCTTCTTTGATGGCTCACTCCTAAAAATCTCTTTTTGTTCTTTATCTATTTGAACTGACAGTGATCAGAGCTACAGCAGGACAGGCCTCTCTGGAGAAATCACCTTCCCCCTGTCTATTGACAGATTCCTCTGTTCTGAATCAGACAGGCCTTGTCCCATCATAGGCATCAAGGCCTTGGAAGTAGCCACCAATTAAACCTCTTGAGCCAGTAAAATCTGAAGCCACTTTTGAGTGTCTGTTCTGATTAGGCAGGATGAGATAAAGCCCATCACCCCCCCAGAGCAGCTCCCTGGTCTCAATTTTCTCTCTTGCCTTCACCAGGTGCGAGAGGTGTGAGAGGAGCTTCACACAAGCCACCCAGCTGAGTCGACACCAGAGGATGCCCAATGAGTGCAAGCCAATAACAGAGAGCACAGAATCAATTGAAGTGGATTAACTGATTGACTGGTTGGAATTAAACTGCAAGGAAAGTCATGATTAAATGTCACGGACACTTAAGCAAAACCAAAGATTTCCTCTGAGCAACTTTCAATCAGTCCCAGAAAACCAAAAGCAGTAATAAAATAAGTAAGATGTTAAGAGATATTGATCCTGGCGTGGAAGTGAGACCAGGAAAGAGATTATTTATTTATGACTAGGGATGAGTCTTATTTCAATTGACAAGTTACTTGGGACTGTTAACATTTCAAGTCCCAATTGCTTTAATTCTAAAAGCCTTTATAATTGTTATTTAATGCCAAAGTGAGGAATCTCAAGGGTTCTTCTGCTCATAGTTATGACTGAGAATGCACATGGACTTGTTTATTGTTGCACATTTTTTTTGTAGCATGACTCAAACGACCCAGATGTAATCCGTACATTTGGCTGGGCTGGCCTAAGTTGATCTTGACACGGAATAGAAATTGCATTGAGGGATGAGAGGTGATCAAGAGCTGTATCTGGGTCAGTGTCAGCCTCCTCAAACCAAAGGGCATTTCATTTCCATAGTCTCATGCCTCACTCTGTGTGCACTTTTTCATGTGAATAATTTCATTCAACAGCATTGAGTTGGCATAGACATTCTGGAAAAAAAAAAAAAAAAGTAATGTTGTATATCTGCAAATATACATTATATAAAGAAGCGAGGAGGAAAACTATGTTAAACTGACAGAGATCTCAAATTCAGGCTAATAGCTATGAAGGACAGAGGCAGTAGAAAGTATTTTAAACATTTAGGATTCCATTCTATGTGTAAATTGTGTTATGAGGAGCAAAAAAGCAAGATGCCTTTTTTTTGTTTGGGCGATTGATTTAATGGCTTGCTGATTTCCAGGAAAACTGATCAGAAATCCCAGCTGTAGTCCATTGATATTTTTACTCTCTTGGTTTAGATCAAATGGAAAATGCTCCTGTATTAGACGAAACTTTGAACATTCTTTGGCTCAGTTTCAAAATAAAAGCTGAATCTGAACTCAGATACTTCATAAATAGCTTGGAGGCTTCACAGTATTCACTTCATGGAAATATGCCTGGTACACTTGTGAATGAAAGGAAGCCAAAATATTCCCAACATCAATGTAAAAAGCTCAGATGTCGTTACATTGGTTCAATTTAACAATTTCCATATTGGCTTTTTTCAAGTTTTATCCTTGATGTATTTCAGATTTCATGACTTTGGCTAATCAAAGAACGATTTTCACTTTCAGAGACCAGCAGTGCTTGTTTATATAATGATTGTCTCAATGCTACAGTTTGATAAAAATGTAAAAAAAAATTTAAAAATTAAAAAAAAAGAAAAAAACACGCAAAAAACCCAAACCAAACTACAAAAACAGAAAACCCAAAACAGCAACATCAAGAAGCAAAACCTGAACAGTTCTGAGGTCATGCTATAACATAAGGTAAAACTGCAAAATATATTTGTGGAGATTATGGGGATTAAAAGAGATCCATTCAGTTTTGTACCAAAACTGAAGTGCTGGGTGGCTCATAAGGGCTCAGTTGGTTATATTAAATATTTTAAAAACATTTATGGGGATGATTTTAAATATGTAGATAGTTAAGTGTCCAATTCTGTAAAGGGCTAGACAGAATCAGCTACAGATTTACCAGGTTCAGACCATTTATGAATTCTGCAAACAGCTCAGTCAGAAAAGGAGAATACAGCAAAATTCAAATACTTTTAAAAGGAATTTAAAAGCTAAGACATCCTTACTTCAGGATGTTCATTTATTATATTGTAGAAACCACACTGCAGAATCTGGAGTTTCCAAAGATTTGCAGGGAATTACTTCAGGAGTTACTGTATTTGTGTTTGGCCATGAAAAACGTAATACATTGTGGAAAAAAAAAAACCACAACATTTTTAAAATTGTTGTTCTAGAAAGTACCAGATTGTCTCATAAAGAGGTTTCAGCCCTATGAGTTTTTCAACTCTTTCTCAGTGCAGAGATATGGGGAATGAGCAATTTACCTAATTTTGTCCTCTAAACTATGAGAGATTCTTAGCTACTATGTGAATGTGTTTGTTTCTTTGTTTGTTTGCTTTTTAGGTTCAAAGAAGCATGGGAAGCTTGGTAGGAAGAATTGTACCTTAAAGGTGACTATTTGAACATTGTTTTGTTCCTAGCAAGGTTAAGCAAACAGAAAAAAAACCAAAATTTGATCCCATACCTTTCAGACCTTCACAACAGGTGGTTCATACCTTCCCTTATTTAAGAGCCTTGATGTAAAGTAAGATCTTGTTGGGGCACCAGCTTTTAGTTAACATTTGAACAGCAGTTGTAGATCATTTCTGCAAACAAGCAGATGTTTTTACAAAAATTTTTTTTAAAAGGCAGAAATTTATAAATAGAGTAAGCGGGAGAAGAGATATATCATGCTCTGAAAAGTAAATGTGAGCTGTTAGATCACTGATGTGCTGCTGTGTTGTCTAACTGTGCACTCCTGTTCAGAGATGTGGTTAGTTGCAGTGCAGAGCACACAGCCTCTTACAGAAAGGGATTTATATTTGAAACCTATAATGCAAATAGCACGTAAGTATATGCTTACAGATATTGCAAGTTTCCTGCTGAATATACATAGGTTGACTCATAAGTTTTTAATTAAACATGTGTCTAAATATTATCCTGAATCGGCATGAAGATCAATTATTTCAAGATTTTAAGAAAAATGCACCAGAGTAGAATTTCTACAGAACTTACCTTTTTTTCTTCCAAGCAATTCTTTCTTGTGTAGATCACTGTGTTGTGCCGGATGCCTAATCTCAGTTATATTATTTTATACATGGCACTTTCACATCAGGTTTGGCAGTATACAAAAACAATTTAGTGAAAACCCATGATTTCACAGTGGGCTTTTCTCAAGTACAAAATCTGGTATTCTGTTACAATATAGCAAATGTAAAACTAACACGGACAAACTTAAATACATCCTAGGTTTGGAATAAACAGAAACTAGTTCCTGTCTGCACTTCCCAAATGCTGAGTTTCTGCTCATGTGTCAACAGAACAACCATACATTTAGGTGAATGAGTACAGTATGTGTTTGCACACAGTAAACTGAAGCAGTACAATTACCTTTAAATGTAGTTATTATGTGCCTGCCATTTCAGAATTTCTGAAGCACTTGACATCTCTGTTTTGTACTCTGGTAAATAAATACAAGCTTG
>JAVFHW010077725.1:58538-79368 GCA_032159205.1 Eurystomus glaucurus suahelicus | reverse complement strand
AGTTGTACCTAGTTCTGATTTTTTTTCAGCATGGAATTACATTTTATGCATTCATAGAGTCATTCATTTCAGAAAGATGTTACATCCTTTATGAACCTGCATTAATAGACCCCAAATATGAACTTTTCTAATACAATTTGATTGTCTTCCAATAAAAGAAAGCTGAGTTGGGGATAATGTAATAATTACAGCACATTACATATTGGAAACTTACAAGAAATGATGTGTATGTCTTTTCTTTTGGTAACATCATCTCTACTTTTAATAACTATTTATTATTTGTATGGTGCCATTATGTTATGTAACGCTGTCTTATAGCTGACAAAATGTTGTGATTTCAGATGCATAAATATATGAAAGTCCAAAAGTAAGTCCTCATTGCTTTTGAGAATAATCAATTGCTATGTTGTTTTTTTTTTTTCTTTTGTGTGTGAAATTACAATTAAAGCACTTCTATGTTCCTTCAAAGTCCTTTCTGTGGATAAGATTTCAGAAAATAAAATATTCTAGAACTGCATGAAGTCTTTTTTTTACATATATTTTGCCTAGATTTTGGAAGTTTTGACATTATCAAGCCAATCTGAAAAAGTGCATAAATCCACCTGATAGATGTAGAGTATGCTGAAGGGGTCCTCTGTTGTAATAAAAATAATAATGACACTGTAATTAGAAAGGTAAACAGCTTGCTTGCATTTTTTAAACTTCATAAAATTGCATCTTTTTTACTGCAAAGGACCAATTAAGTCATGCATGTAGCTGTATTCTTGTGATATCAACTGTAAAGATTACATTGTGTTTAAATGAAAAGAACAGGCACACATTTAAAAAGAAGACAAAGAAATGTAAATATATTTGATTAATAAAACATTTCTATTACCATATCCTAAGCCTTTGTTTTATGTTAAGATTATATATGGAATTTTATGTGTGCTATGCAGAAAACCAAATATGCTTCAATGCATATGCATTGAAGGTACCATCAAGTAATCATGGTACCTTACTGTAGTTTTTATTACAAGCTTCCAAAAGAGGTTTGCAGCTCAGACGTTGCAAACTGATTTGCACTGAGAAAAGAGTGAGATCAAGTTGTTTTCTTGGTGACCAGGTCTCAAGACTCTCCTATTGACGTAATACTCAGGGGACAGTGCAGTCAACCAGGTTTTGGAATTTGATTGTATAGGTTTGCAATACAAATTGTGTCATGTTATAGCCAAGTTTTTCTATTCTGTGTACTAGAGTGTGGTTTTTTAATGGTCAATGGCTCGAGTCTTCTTTTGTTGCCTGCATCCTGATTTACAAGAACCACCACCTAGTGGCCTAAGACAGAATTTCAAAACTCCAGTTGATGTGGTGATTGAGCTTATTTTGAAAAAAATATTCTAAAACCAAAGATAAAAAGCAGTAACCATGCTCCACTGCAAGGGACCTTCTGTGCCTTTTAAAACAGTGCAGAGCAATGATTAGTTCAAAAGTCACCCCTTGTTCCACTTGAAAAAATAGTGCTTGAGTATGAGAAAAATATGACAGTTTCTGTCATTTTTCATGTTATATGACCTTATATGTAAGCATCAGAACCACCATGGTAGAATAATTGTGCAAAACTACTGTACTTGAGAAAATACTCAGGTAAATAGGCCAGCAGACTGCCTGCTGGTTTGCAAGTAGCAGGGATAGTCAATCATTTCAGGCAAGCTTCTATACATCCAAGGAAAAAGAAATTGTATTGAGTCACGCTCTATGAGATTATATTGTCAAACCCACATAATCTGTTATGAACTAATGAGACACAAACATCTAAAGGGGGAGGTGGGTGGGGAAGTCCTTTGGCTGATGGCCCAATCTATGATATAAAAGAGTCCTGGGGTCCACTTTCTTGTAACTCTTTGAATGCATGATTTAGAAAGGGTGAGGCTCAGGTCTGCTAGTATTTTTGTTTTAATTAACCTACTGAACTTTTTTAGCTGGGCTGAGGGCTAAGAGTTTGCTGCCTTCTTACCTTGCTCCCTGTATATGTTCACCAAGATCAAGGGAAGAATTAGTCCCGTATTAAAGTACCACAGACCAGCAGAGCAAGAAAACAATTGTATTTTTTGTTTGCTGGGGGTTTTTTTGTTCAAATAAAGTGGACACTTGCTCCCAAACAAATATATAGAGATCAATAACGTCCAAGTCAATGGACACATTACTTAGCTAGCTGGCACCACTGAGCACCTGCCAGTTAGAACAAGTCCAGTGACTTCTTAACAACACAAATGTTGGAGCTGCACTCTACCCTCCCTGTATTGAATGTCGATTTTCTCAGCCTCAGACTCACTTCTTTTCCTATTTGCTAAAGGACAGTCAGCAAAACATTTTGGCAGCAAACTTGGTCAATCTCATCTTCCACCACTGCAGGGAATCTGATAGCCTTTTGGACAAGACTGATAATGCAGAGTGCTTAACATATCCAGTTGTCTGGTGAAATATACACCAACCAATGCACAACAATAATTAGGTGCCTGAGAATAAGATATGTACAAGCCAGTACCTTGGATGGGGGTTTTGACTTAGTCCTTGGTACTTCCTGGTGGTCATCCTGAGGTAGACCCCTGAGCAGCTAGTCAAGAGATAGCTATGGGTAGCTTCTTTGCTCTTAATCTGAATAATTTGCATAGGCATAAAACCAACTAAGAAGACCACAGATAGCTGGACACAGCCACGGGTATGTCCACACTTTTTTTTTCCCCCCAATTTTCATTTTTATTACAGGCAGGTACTTGAGAGACACCTATGGTCTTGGAAAGCCACATGGCTGACTCCTATCTTCTGTAGTCATAGCTGGATCACTCTAGCTTTCTCCCAAATGTCTTCTTCTCCACCAACAACAGCAGATGAGTCTTACCAGTACTTCCCCATGGATTGAAATACTTTTCAATCTTTAGTCTTCTTCCCCTCCCATCTTGGCTTTCATAATTTCCATCTATTACACTTTTATTTTTCTATTCCCCTCTGACATTACTGCATGCAATCATTCTCATCTCTAGAGTTTCTCCAAATAAGCTTGCAAATTACTAAGGAAAGAACTTGTATTTGTTTATACTGGCACAACAAATCACAGAAATACATTTTTTTTTTTCCTATAATCTCAGCCTCAATAGAATGAGGCAAACTATAATAGTCATGCAGAACTTTTAATCTGGAGTTGGTTTTTTTTTAGGGAGCCAAGAACATTTTGGACTACAGCACACACACTACTAGTGATCAAATACTCTTCTGGAAGCTATTTAGTATTTTTTATTATTACACTTTTATCAAGGCAATTGTTTTTTCTTTTTTCCCATGGCATAAAAGGTAATTAGATAGCTAGTAAACTGAAATTTTCATATAGAAAATACTTTTTATAGAGTAAAAAAAGAGCATGATTAAATGCATACACTGACCAGTACTGGTAATGTCTGTATTTTTGTCTGAGTCTTTCTTCACTTTCTCTCTTTTTTTCTTTAAAACATAAAAAGCCAATTTCTTTTGCTCACACATAGAATCTTCAAGAATGGGGATAATACATTACTGTAACACTGCATCATATTTCTGCACAATGAAATGTTGCAATAGTATCTGATCAGTCAGTGATAAGAACACCATGTAACTCCCACCTCAGTTTTTGAAATTGCTTATGTGATGAAATTTTGTGTTCCATAAATAAAGAGGCAAGTGCAACTAGCTGGCAGAAAACAGCATCTGATTCATCACCATTGGGTTGTTTAACTTGCCTTTATTTAGTAAGCCAATGATAGAAAGAAGGCTTCACTGTTCTTTAGTGGAAGGTAAGCAGATCTGGGAAGTTTAGGCTCTGATCAAATTTAGAAGCATATTGGGCCTGCCTTCCATCTTACTAGTTTTCCTTTGTTCTGTGCTAATAGTAGAGCTCTAAAGAAAGGTCTTCTTCCAAGTACATGTTTTCAGTAAAGACTGTTCAAAAGTAAAGACTTTTCCCTCTCAGAATTTACTCCCTAGAAAAGTGGATGGCAGGTTTGAAGTGAAAAAAAAGAAAGGAGATTTTTCTTCCATAAATTTTAGGAAAAAAAATTTCAAAACTGTTTCTGTGAAATGAACTGCTTTGTCCATGATTTCTCTTCTTCAAGAGCAGCTTTTCATCCAAAAAGTATTTTCAGAGAAGTTTCCTGTCTAGGATCCTTCCTGTCTAATTGGTAGAGACAAAAACTATGACTATTTGTACACTACAAACTATGGCCCTCCATAGTGTCTAAAGTTTGGTTGTGTAACCAACACATTAGTAACATTGCTAATTTTAAAATTATTGTTTTATTTTTTACTGTGTCTGCAAAGATCATCTATCTCTTTCAGTCTTGCATGGTCATACAGTCTTTGTTTGCTCTAAGTGAAGTACTAACAAAGGTACTGCATTGTGCAGTTTGTCATATATGTTAACAAGTCATACTGTAGATTGTGGAAGAATTTTAAGCCATGTGTAGCTTTTCTCTTCCCTCTTTTTGGTCTGCCAGTACCCCTCTAATGTACGATTTTCCTTTGTTGAACAAGGTTGCTGGCTAGCTCCCTTTGTGCCAGCACCATAAGTACAAGGGCTCTTTGCCCACAAAATCCAGTGGAAGATTCATAGCTACTACAGTACGCTTCCGGATTGGCTTTGGACCTATAACTTCTGAGGTCTGCTTCCATCCTTGTAAAGGACAGCATAGACTCCTTTCTATTACTAGCTAGTTAACTAAAAGCCAGTTAAGCAACCCCACTGTAATCACACAGATGTTGGCTTTTGTTTTATATGCCTAATTTTTGCTTTCTGATTTGACATTTGCCATCATCAAAACACTACATCTCAGAAACTGCAGAACAGAAATGGAATCCACATCACTGTTTACATATAGTTAATCTTTACTTCTTTGTTCCATAATCTGCTTTATAACCCTCTCACCTTTGAATGTGTCATTAACCCCACAGGTAAAATCACAAGAACCAATACAAATTACTAGGTAGAATTAGGAAAAATGTCTTAATAAAATAGCACATAAAATATGTGTTAATATAGTAAAGCCATTAAAAATTGTCATTCATTTCTGTTAGAGCAAGGCAGAGGTGTCACTATACTGTACATTTTTTTTAATCCCTGCAGCTTTTACATATATAGTAAATTAATTGTCTGTCAGAGTACCTTGGAGTGATGGCTGCATTTAGTTTTTTGGTTTTTTTTTTTTTTTTTTTGAGAGGGAGGGATCTGCTTCTCAAAAAACACTCAACCTATTCAACCTGCTTAGTGAGGCTGAGATTATGCAATCTGTCCCCAAATCTGTCACAACCATAGCTGTAGTCATTTAAAATAACTGATCCAATCATCCAGCTCTTGATTGTTTGATGTTCTTTCTGGCTTTACACTTTTGATTAAGAGGCTCAGCAAAGAGGTGAAGTTGCAGAATAGCAAAGGGTTGCTTGACCTAAAGAACTTGAAGTCAGCAGGTCACTTAGAGTGACTGTGATTTATTGAACAATAAACAGAGCTTCACCTTTTCTTTCCCCACTCGCCTACTTTTGCAGGCATCATATTCTTGTTCAGAGAATACACACAGAGAACTTTCAGAAAGATTATTAAATCTCAGTGTCAAATAAAATGTATCTGTGAGTCTGCCTAACCATAGTAATGTATTTTAATAAGTTGATTCTCAGAAATGGGATAACTAATAGTAACTATCCATGCTACCAAAGATTTTTAGCATAGTCTACTATAACAAAGAAAAATATGAGATCTCATTTAATTAAAATATAAAACGTCAGCAATGAGTCTTTTCTGGAGAGAATCATGTGACATTTTTGTCACAGAGTAAAAAGCATTTTTCTTGCATAAGATTTTGTTACTGAGATCTTGTGCGTAGTACAAGAACAGGAGTTTGTATCAAGGAAAGATAAGCATGCCTTTTCAAGCTAAAGTATCTTTTTTTTTTTTTTTTTGAGGCATAGAAAAGAAAGTGAATTAAAGGGGAAAAAAAGCAATAGGAAAAAATCCTGATGGCATGGAAATAAATGTTTTCACTACTTTAATTCTTAGAAATACAGTATGATTTGTAATGATTTAAGGGATGGCTTGAAGCACAAGTAAATTAATCACACTTTACCAACGCTCTAAGCCAGATTTAAGTAATCAAAACCTATGATGATTTTTATGCTATTTTTGTCTAACACATTTTTCTTAGTAAGTGTGTCCTGTAGCATACAGTCTTGCTGATGTGTGGAACTCGGGTGACATGCACAAGCTCTCTTCCCTGTGTATGTACAGGCACACATGCAGGCATTCATTCTCATTCTCTCTCTCTCTAATCTTTATTAAGTCTCTCTTTTTCAAAAGATCCAAACCTTTCAAAAGTGAAAAGAAAATGGAAATGGAAAGGAAGAAGGTGATAAAGTTGGGTGTTCATAAAAACAAGAAGGGAACTTTCTACCAGGAAATCTTGTCTAACTTTATAAAGCTTCACCAGAAGAACATATATATATCACACATAGTTTTTTCATTAAAATTACTTTTCAGATAAGTGCTTCATTTGTCTCTGGGTTCAACATACTGCATTTTGTTGTACATTAAATCAAGGTAATCTTCCACATGATAGATATCTGGCTGCTGTTCTTACATACAGTAGTATCTGGGACTTTTTGACAGTCTTTACCCTACGTTTAAAATTAAATGCTCTGTAAAGGAATGAAAAGTAAGCTTCTTCTAACCAAAAGCTCTTCAAAGGAGACAGATTACTTCTATTCTGCTTTGAGAGTTTCCATGCTGTCTCAGAGAGAGTGACTGCACCCTTGCTGCTCTGCTGCCCTGCTCTGGGGCCTCTGCAAGCACTCAGCAAGCTCTGATCCCTAACAGGATGCCAGGCTGGCTAAATTATTTCCTAAATGTGATACTTGCAGAGCAATTAAAAGCACAGGAAGAGAAAGCCCATATACTGCATTCCATCCCAAACTTAAGCACATTTTTAAAATAGAATGGTACATACAGATAAACAAAGAATGCCTTTAAATACCAATCATCTAGCAAAGACCATTACGCTTTCAGCAAGGAACTACAAGGTTTGGAAGTTCAAGCTTTCTGTTTATTTGTTTACTTGCAGTGTTTTAAATGAATGCAGCCTGACGCAGAAAGCTGGTAAGCTAGGCGCTGGCTCTTCATTTTGTTCAGATGCTGTTTATTTTCTGTGCCCACCCATGTCACTATAGATCTTCAGTGTCTGAGAGGAAACGTACCCACCACCAGTTCTGGGACCACTTGCGTGACATAATTTATGTTCACAGTGCTCTTCCATGGTACCCTCATATTTCCAAATGCTTAATGCTGCTAGGAGTAAACGATTTCTTTCCACTACATCTCAATGTGCCAGAAGGCAGGACAAATTTAAACACAACTAAGATCAACATTGTGAGTTTACTTGGCCTCCACATCTAGCATCACAGTCATAAATTTCTTAGGCTTCTTGTTTGAGAATTTAAAAGGCCCTATAGATTTGGCAAGTTTTCTATAACAATGCTTCTTCTATATGGCTTACAAATGTTGAAATCCTGGGAGTATTTGATCAAAGGTTCACTGTGTGACCAAGCACTTTCCCATTCAGATGTTGTTTCACTGTTGACTTCTGCAATGGTGGCAACTTCAAAATACCGAAAGCAGCAAGCAATGGTGTCAATTCAGTTCCCAATCTGCTTCTTTCAGATATTGTTCCTGCTTAGTATAAATAGTTTCTCTGCTTAAATGTCAGATCTCTTTGTCCTTGGACTTACTTTCACTTGTAGCCCTTGCTGGGTACACATATGCCTAAGAGCTTTTTGACTGGCCTTGCAATACTTAAAAACCCTGTAACCCATTCGTACAGGGATGTTGTCATTGGCAGGAGGTAACTGGGCATCATTTCTGCTATGGTCTGTTGATGTGATGAGGATTATGAAAGATTCATATCACATTCATGCTGGCAAGCCCTGACTCCAGCAGTCAGTCTTGTATCCGTGTCAGTCCAGTGCTCAGCCATTCAAACACCGATAGTTACTTTGCAGTTACCAACTGCAAATCAATGCAATAACTGCATATGTTATAATTAGCGATGTTGTTCTGTGGTGTCTGTGGCAACAGGCAGGATTCAAATAGCCAGCAAATATCAAAAAGCCCTTCATTATAGTAAGTCCATGCAAGCTTCTTCACCCATAGCTGGATTATGTTTTACTCCTTAAAAAACACACTGTGGTTGAAGTTGCTGAAGCATTTTTCCCAAGTTGTGTATTATGCAATATGGAAAGTATTCCCCAAAGGATCCACTATTGTTTGCTGTGAATGACTTAGCCCCCTAAGGAAAGATAATGCCAGGCATTTGGGCAGTATGAAGAGTGCTTCAGCAGTACCGTCAAATGTAATGACAATAATGATTCATTTTCCCCCCTCACAAAAGACAAAGGGGAAACAAGTTCTAAATATAGGTCAACCTTAGTATTGTTACTATTAGAAGTTTGTGACCAACTGCCTTAGATAGTGCTACTTCAATTTCTGCTGGCCAACTCCTGTAAGGAGTGCAATCCCACAACTGCATGCCAGCATCATGTTGTTACCCAAGAAATAGAGATGCTTTTTAAAATTACTAATATCCCTGATATTTGTCCTTTTCTTTTCCCCTGTGCATTTACTGAGGTGCAAGAGAACTCTGAAGCATAGTGATGTTTTTTTGTGATCACATCCCAAGACTTCCTGAGGCCCACGTGCAACGAAAAGTTCAAACAACAGATACAGAAAAGAACAAAGGTTGTCTGACACCATCCATTAATTTCTTTCACCCCAATGGCATTGACTTAACTCTTGGCTTCATGAGTCATCATTTATGATCTCAGTAATTTACTGCAATGGGCATGAGATATACCACAAAATCAATGAAAATGAAGGCAAATTCAGAACTAAGATCAGGGCCTGTAAGTCACTAATGTTCAAAAATGATGGAGTGAGAATTATTACATGGATTTCTATTGGCCTTAACTGTTCATGGTGTAACTTGCCTGAGTGCAGCATGCACAGACTGTTCATTGTACAGGAATCAAGCTGCAGTCTCTGCTGAACCACCTGGCCTCCTTAGCACTTAAAGATGAACTGCAAATCAATTATGAAAATAGAGTTTAGTCCATATTTATGGGCTGAATGTCCCTACTAGCCAGGCTCTAGGGGACATTCAGAACAGAAATACATTTCAGCTGCTCCTTTAAATAATTCGTTTTCCTCTGTGAAATCCTCTTGATAATTCTTGGTTCCCTGCAGGCATTTCCAAATACATCATCCTGTGGTACTGCAAATACAATGAAGAGCAGGGTAATGCTGGTGGTGCTTTAATGTCTTATGGCCATGAAATGTATGTTCAGGAAATGCAGTTTCTCTGTGGAAAGGAAGGCATACACCCTCTGTACTGGATGCTCCTACATGTCGTTCCATGAGAGTAGTCTGGAAAGACATTTGGGACCTATTTGCTGTTTGTATTTCTTTTTCAGATAAACTTAACAACATTAAGAAGCTACTCTCCATGAAAATCACATTAGAAGTCTTTGTTGCTCTCTCTATTAGACAAAACTGGCAATCAAAATAGACAAGTCTTGAATGTGTCATTAGAAATGGAAAATCATCAACTGTGAGGCCAAGGAGTACTATAGCTGTATCCCAACAGTATTATTTGTCCTTGCCAGGAAAGCTGTTCTGAAGTAACCCCACTTCCGAATAAGATTATTATGGCTCATATTCACTAAAGAAGGCAGAAGCAAAGGAATTAATTGAGAAGATATAGTTCCATTTTTGTAGCATTTTACTGTTTCTTTTTCTTCCTCTTATTTGTTGCCTGTACTGCCCGAAGAACATTTTAACATTATCAGCAATGTGAAAGACTGTGTCAGTCACTCTCTTCTCCCTGTCCTAATCCCAAGGTCCAGCTGGGGATTGGCTCAAGGAGAGAAAAGAGAGCTGGTGATGGTGCAACTCTAATTAAAGAGAAGTGCTTATTTAGAACGCAAGAAAAAATAAATAGGAAACAGATTAAGAGATAGAAATGGAAAATGTTCAGAGAACACCCCTGAAAAGTGTAGGCAGTGGGCTGGAGGAAAGCTGTTCCACATGTGGGAAGAGTGAGAAAGGTGTACTGTTAGGGAAATTATTTTAAAGCTAGTAAAGTCTTCATTAACTTTCTAGAGTTTAAAATAGTCCTTCAGGCTGTGTCAGGGATAGATGCTCTGTATGGCATGTACCACAGTTTTAGCTCTGTTCTTCACCTGGACCAGGGATGTGTCTGGAGTGCGCAGAGGTGGAAAACCTAAAGGAGAGGGATGAAGAAGGAAAAATGGGGACATAAGTGCCTGGACCACATTGCACTTCAGGGTCAGATGGGTCACTGCTGCAAACACCTGATCTGGGAGCTATGAAGTGTTGTCAGGTCCCTCAGGTTAGGCTGAGGCTGACCACTGGAAGAGCCTTTTTATTTTTTCCCCTAGAATTCCAGAGGACAAGACATGTTAAGAACAACGAATTCCAAATAGAAAGTAACATAAAACAAATGCTTTAATGAGCAAACTCTTTTTCTTTTCGTCTTAATCATCTTGATGCCAGCTCTGTTAGAGAAGTTAATTCGTTTCTTAAATCTCTCACAGTTTAAATAAAAAATGAGAAAATAGGGAAAAACAGAAAAGCAAGTCCAGAGTTTAACAGTTGTCGGGGATCATAGGACAGAAGGAATTTTTGTCACCCATACATTTTCCCTTGCAGGCCCTCTTTTATGAACAAAGTAATTTCCACTAAGTTAATTAAGTTTTTATATGTTCTCAAAGTTAGGCTGCTGCACTCATTTGTTGGTAACACAGCATCTACTGACTCAGGACCTTTAGTCCACCCTATTGAGAGCTATGCACATGCTTCACAAAATATCTGATAACCCCAACAGCAACATTAGGTTGGTTCATAATGCTGCAGAACTCTGTGGGATGCTTGGATTTATATTCTGTTCCTTAACTCTAAGATCTTTATCCAATATTTTGAGATTATTAGAGGATTTTCATAAGGGAAAACACGCTTTTGGCAAAACCACAATGAAACTTGCCCTTTTGCTGTCATTCAAGGTTACTTTTCATATAAATTTGTTTGTTATAGAAACTAAGAAAAAAACCTTTAGAATATTTTCTTCCAAGTTTTGAGTAAAAAAAAAAACAAAACATAAAAGGGAGTGGAAACAAATTATAATCAATATGTTTCATTTTGTACCGCAGAAAGGAAAATGACTCTGCTGAAAGACTATGCATAACCTTAAGCAATACCAGATGTGGTAGAGAGAGAAGTATTTACTACTCATAGTTGGGAGTTTCTTTCAAGGCAGCTAACAACAGGTAAATTTGATGGGAGAAAGTGTTATGCCAGAAGCCAGTTAATGAAGCGAAGTCAGACCTGTTAAAAAACAACTGCAACACGGGGCTCATGCAATTAGTAAAACCTTATGTTATCCTTTGGAATGATGATTCTGAACAAGAGAAATAAAGACATTATTTTTCTTTTTTTTTTTTTTTTTTTTTTTTTTTTATTTTTGACCTAGCAAAAGGGAAGTTTAATATAATTCTATGAGGACATGACAGTGGTTGCCTAAATCACTTCCTGCTTCATCCCCAATCAGACTGAGGGTGTGTTGTTTTGTAACCCACTTATTTGCCAGTCAGGATCCAGACGGCTGAGCTTGCAGGCTTCACATGGTGAGGAAAGAAGGGAGAAAGCACCCATCACAACCAGGCTCCCCTTTCTATGCAGGCACTGGGGGAGCCCGCCTGAAGGGCTGCTGCATTCCTGTGGTGCCTGAGTGATCTAGAAGCAATCAAGCTAGAAGCATTTGAGAACTTTGTAAGGTAAGTGTTTTGTTGTTTTTTTCAGGTTTTGTTTTGTTTTGTTTTTTGGATTATGTTATTTGAACTGCTGTTGTCCTTGCTATACTTCTGTTTTGAAGACTGTTCATGTATGTCTGTATGTTTTGATGTTTCAGGAAATGCTACTGCAGTGTAAATACTAAATTACAACCTGTATTTTGTTGCATTGTTCACACATCATGCAGTAGTCTTTAATTGTCATCTCAGACCAAAGTCAGCTCAGGTGGTGGTTAGCAGATGCTTCATATCTGTGTAGAACACAGGCTGTCACAAAAATAAATAGCCATGGAGGTCTTCTCTTATGTCTAGGCATACAGAGAGGTGCTGGAGAGCTGTCTAAACTCTAGTGTATTTCATCTAGACAAAATAAAACATCAACAGGAGCAACAAAAAAATCACCCTAAATCAACCCCTTCCTTTAAATGGCAGAATTCTCTGGACAAACTTTACCCTTTTCACTAGTTCTAGATTGTGTTATGAATACTACAAAAACAGACTCCAGGGAATGATCCTTCACAGACAGGCAGACAGGCTAAATGAGGTAAGGTTTTTGCCAGCTGTAATTTTTCTGATCTGTGCAGTATATTCTAAAAAGCCAAAAATATCCACATACTCTCAGAGGATAGGTCAGACTTAGATGGAAGGCCAAGAAAACTCCACAAGTTTCAACTTCAGAGCTGGCCAAGATAAGGGAGCTTAAGCTTATTAGAGCTTCAGCTCTCACATTCAGTTTCTTCGAACCTCCTGCCTGCAGCTCTCTCATCTTTCCTCCCATCCCATTCTGCGTGAGCCACTACAGATTCCCTCTGTTTTTAACAAATTGTGACAGAGCTCAGCAAAGCCTCTAACAGCTGCTAGACAAGGAAAGTGATATGAAACTGTATGATATTGTAAAGTTAGAGTAACTCAAACGTGGCTAGAGAATAGCTTTTAAAACCTGCTGTATGACTTCCATAGGACAGCAGTCAGTGAACTCTTCTGCTCCAGTCCCAGGGCATGACTCCACCTTAGTGGAAGCATGGACTCAAAGAGTTACACCAAGAGTAGACTTGGCTGTATGTGCAAAGCCTTTTAAAGGTTCTTTTCATATTTCCTCTGTAATTTAAAAAATGCACCCTAGTGCACTTTAATACTGTTGCAGTGGACCAGCAGCCCAGAAAAACACATGGAATCCCACTAAATGTAATGAATTAGAGACATCATTCCCTACATATGTATTTGTTGACAGCCCTGTATTTGTGTGGTCCTACTCATAGTCACGGGAAACTATTAAATAATTCCTGTGTATTCATCACGTAACTTCACTGTTGCCAGCACTTTTTTACCCATTGACCACTCCCAGCACATTACATAGGCTGTATTTCTTTCAAAAGATTAATTTTCTGTCTTTCACCTCACACGTATATCTGAAAAGTGATTATTTTAAATCATGTCACTAAAGCTGTTATCATACTCCTACTTCTCTATGGTTCTATTTAAAGAAAAATGGAGCTCTTTATATAGGAAATCAGATCTAAATGGTATTCAAGATATTCAGCCTGAATCCTGTGGTCCTTATTCAATCTTTATCCTGGCACAGCCTTTACTGAGGTCAGTGGGCATGTAGCCTGATGTATTGGGTCTGGCTGAGCTGATTTTCCCCACAGCAGCCCTCAGGGTGCAGGGTTTTGTGCTGGGAGCTAGAAGGGTGTGGATAACACACCCGTGTTGTTACTATTGCTAAGCAGTGCTCGCACAGCACCAAGGCTCTTCCCAACACTCCCCCCAGTGGGATGGGATGGGCAAGGTCTTGGGAGGGGACACAACCAGGACAGCTGACCCAAACTGACCAAAGGGATATTCCATACCAGATGACGTCAGCTCAACTATAAAGCGGGGGAAGGGGGGGGGAGGGATGGGGACGGACATTCCGTTGTCCTCCAGAGCAACCGCTACACGTCTTAGAGCCCTTCCTTCCAGGGAAGGGCCAGACATCACCTGCTGATGGGAAGTAGAGAATAAATCTTTGTTTTCCTTTGGTTCTGTGTGCGGAGTTGCTTGGCTTTGCTTCTGTTATTATCAAACTGCTTTTGTTTTACCTACAAAGGGCTTTTTTCCATCTTATTTTCCTTCCCATTTTTGCTTTGCTGAGGAGGGAGAGGAAAAGGGGGGAGTGGTAGAGTGGCTTAGTGGGCTCCTGGTGCTCAGCCAAGGTTAACCCACCACATCTGAATAAAGCCTAAATGCTGTGAGACGAGACCCACTAGGGAAAATTACTACAGATGGACAAACTAGTTTGGATAGACTAGAAACGAACAAAACCCGTGCTCAAAACCTTGACCAGGCTGAAACCAGTCCTTTGCATTTAACTGTGGGTATATCTTTTGTGAATATTCATATTTCCATCTTGGGTCCCTCCTTCCTGGCCTCAAGCAAGTGTGAATTCCTACAGCAGTCCTTTCTTCCTGCTGTGGTGGCCCCATCATAGAAGGCTTCCTCTCCACAGGAGGTCAGCTCAGCAGACAGGCAATTCTAAGACACAAACAATGCAGCTCTCACTGCAAGATGCAGAGCTGGTCTGCTGCCCAAGAAAATGTCTTTTTTTAAAGCAAACAAACAAACAAACAAAATTAAACTCCCCCCCAAACCCAACCATTTGAATTTCTGGCAAATGGTGATTGAAGTACACATCTCTTCCCATTGCTGCTTCTGCTTTTTTTTTTCTCCTCTCATCTGCTCACACAGCTCTGTCATGCTTCAAGAGATGCCACCTTCAAGGCCCTCTCCAGAGGTCTGTCCATGCCTCTGAAGCTTGCTATCTAGGGCAGAAAATGTACTTTCTTCTGGGTCTGAGTGGGGGAGGGAGCTCTTCCCTCCACAGCCAGGGCACAGGAGAGCTGAGGTGAAACATTGCCAGCCCATGTCAATGTGTGAAGTGCCAGGAGCTTTTTTCTGGCTAAAGCAGCACATGTATGCTGCTTTGCCCTTTTTGCTTGTCTTTTGTGTATTCACGAGGACATGTCTCTGCCCACACATGCTTACCTTAACTTTGAAATGGACAGCTAACCCCTGAAACCTTTATTCACATGCATACTCACCTGTGCATCCAGGAGTGGAGGTGAGACTGTAACGTGCTTCTGTTGGCAGCAAGATCACCCATGACAGCAAGATTTCTTCACAAAAAATAAACAGTTCAGATGGAATCTTATTACTGTGAGAAGCTCAGCTGTATTTTGTGACTAAAAATTTTTAGAGAGGCCATAGAAGCATCAGACCTGTGATTATTTAGAAAATTGGAATCTGCTACAGTCTGGCTTTTGCATTTTTGCTTAAAGTTAGAGTATTCTTTTTCCATGTGCTCTGTAGGTAACAAAAAGACTGCCTCAGCTAATTTTCATACTCTCCTGGTGGAGTGAAAGACAGATCATTTATATAATTTCTAGTTGGAAAACTTTGTTTAAAATTCTGATTTTGTGGTTGAGTAACTGGAAAACATTCATTAATATTTCTGAAGGTACTGGAGACAAGTACCATAAATTTGATTTTAAGATATTATAGATCTTTGGTGATAAAATTTAAAAATAAATAACAAAGCATCTCCAACTGCAAAGCCAAATGTACCTGCTATATATTAACACTGTCAGCCACCTAGGCATTACACTGGATTTTTAATGTGTTTCATCAAAACACTTAAAGGCACTTTTTAAAATATATGACCCACTAAATAAAAAAACATAGGACGTAATCTTCAAGGCACACTGATTAATGCAAAATTGACTTGAACAAATGCAGCTTATGGCCATAGTCCAGGAAGCTCTCTTGATGCTAAAGAGTTTCATACAATAGTTTTCCATTTTCAAAATCACATCAATTTTTACTTACAACCTTTTGAATACAGGTACAGCAACTTTCAATCAACTGCCTAGCAATAATTTAAAATCCCTTACTATTAAAGTGTGAAAGTTTGAGTCAGGGGAAGAGGACAATGTTGTAGAGACCTGATTTCCTGACTGTCATCACACCTACAGCTGTCAGATGTGGTGCAGTACTGCCTGTGTAGAGGAAGAGATGGAGTGTGCCAAATTATTCACTGCAAATAAGTTATGTGATGAATTTGTCTCCTTTTTTGTTGTTGTTGTTGTTTGTGGACCAATACTGATTTATCCAGATATCTTCTTGACAGATAGTCCAAAAATATTTATGCAAGCAAAACTCAGAGTAGCATTTGTGCATGAAATACCCATGTGTCAGCTGCTGCTAAGTGAGTATGTAACAGTACATCTCAATTCATACGAGGTGCTCTCTGCCTTACCTATGCAGCACTACTTTGAGGGAAATATCTGTAATTATTTTCCACAATTATTTCCTACAATAATAGGACTAGTCTTTGAATGTCTGAAGTTAGTAGCAGATACTCAACCGCCAGATATAACACAAGCAGATATAAACACTGGCTTTCTACCTACAACAAAAATTTAAATTGCAAACAGCTTAGCCAGCATACAAACATTGGGAAAATAGCTAAACGTTTCCTGAAAATGCACTCCTGTAATAAGACAGTCACAATGTATGCACTCTGTGGTTGGTCCTGCAGCTTCATCCTCAGAAGGGAATCACAGAATCACAGAATGGTAGGGGTGGGAAGGGACCTCTGGAGATCATCAAGTCCAACCCCTCTGCCAAAGCAGGCTCACCTAGGGCAAGTTACACAGGAACATGTCCAGATGGGTTTTGAAAGTCTCCAGGGGAGGCTACGCAGCCTCCCTGAGCAGCCAGTTCCAGGGCTCTGTCACCTTTACAGAAAGAAAGTTATTCCTGATGTTGAGATGGAACTTCCTGTATTCCAGTTTGTGCCCGCTGCCCCTTGTCCTATCACTGGGCACCACTGAAAAGAAATTGGCCGCATCCATTTGACACTCACCTTCAGATGTTTATAAACATCGATAAGATCACTTCTTAGTCTTCTCTTCTCCAGGCTAAACAGGCCCGGGTCTCTCAGAATTTCCTTGAAAGAGAGATGTTCAAGTCCCTTAATCATCCTCGTAGCCCTCCATTGGACCTTCTTCAGTAGTTCCTTGTCTCTCCTGAAGTAGGGAGCCCAGAACTGGACCCAGAACTCCAGAGGTGGCCTCACAAGGGCAGAGTAGAGGGGGAGGAGAACCTCCCTTGATCTGCTGGTCACACTCTTAATGCACCCCAGGATACCCTTGGCCTTCTTGGTCACAAAGGCACATTGCTGTCTCATGGCTAATTCATTGTCTACCAGGACTCCAAGGTCATTCTCTGTGGAGCTCATTTCCAGTTAGGTCAGCCCCTAACCTGTACTGATGCATGGGGTTATTCCTCCCCAGGTGCAGGACTCTATAGTTGCTCTTGTTGAGCTTCATTAGGTTCCTCTCCACCCAACTCTCCAGTCCATCCAGGCCTCAGTGAATGGCAACACAGCCTTCTGGTGTGTCAGCCACTCCTGTGCATTTCGTACCATCAGCAAACTTGCTGAGGGTACACTCTGTCTCTTCATCCAGGTAACTGATGTCTTGAACAAGGCTGGACCTAGTATTGACTCCTGAGGAACTCCACTAGCAACAGGCCTCCAACTGGACTCTGCACTGCTGATCAAAACCCTCTGAGCTCTATTGTTCAACCGGTTCTCAATCCATCTCACAGTCCACTCA
This sequence comes from Eurystomus glaucurus suahelicus, assembly GCA_032159205.1. NCBI lineage: Eukaryota > Metazoa > Chordata > Aves > Coraciiformes > Coraciidae > Eurystomus > Eurystomus glaucurus. The sequence continues at coordinate 61,804 of JAVFHW010077725.1, read as the reverse complement.
TCTAACCTGTACTTCCTGAGCTTACCTATGAGGATGTTATGGAAGACAGTGTCAAAAGCCTTGCTGAAGTCAAGGTAGACAACCTTCCACCAGCACTTCTGCAGGCTACAGAATGAGGGAAGGTGGGGCTCAGCAAGGAGTGGCAATCAGCTTCTGGTTTCCACCTGGGAAAGAAAACTAATCAAAACCGGAAATTATGGCACCTGCTCTGTGTGCTGGCTGGAGCCTGACAGAAGGAGCTTGTGATGATATTGGCACAAGCACTTCACAGAAAGGATATTTTTCTTCTTGCAAAGCCAGCAAGAAGATCATTCAGCACATGCACCACTCATGATGCTCTTTCCAGAGGCCTTGAAACTACTAGAGGAGTTTGAAGTGCCATTTTTCTCCTGACTCAAGCTCGTGTTCTTCCTCTCCTTTTGTGCAAACAGAGGCCTAGTGAAGACATCCCTCTTACTGCTTCTAAGAGGTCATGGTGCCTGGTGACCTGCTGGTGGAAATTGGAGATAGGTAACATGGAGGTGTTATTTGAGACACCTCACTCATAAGTGGATCAAAAAGCATTAAAGCTCTCATGAAAGCGTTCACCACATACAAAGAAAAGAAAAACAGGAAATGAAAAGAGAAGTAAAGAGAATAAAAGTTCAGACAAAGTTTTCAGGGTTCCAACATCAATATTCTTTTTATAAGACAAAAAAGTTTGGGTATATTTTTACTAAAAGAAAAGCCTGTTTTATTGACTGATGAAAGCTTTATGATAGCTCTATGATCTGGTCTATAATTTCTAAATTGTTCCTGAACTTATCCCTCAGTAGAATCTCCGATGGCCGCCTGGAGAACTCAAAGCCTCAATGTCTAATACTGCCACAGCCACTGCTACCCATCTGAAAGAGGGAGCAGGGGTACGAGCATGGCTCTGTCTTGCTAATTCAACCTGTACTGAACACAAAGCATAGGAAAAGACATGGGCAGCATGATGTTCAGCAGGACCTTTGCCAAAAACGAATGATCTTCCACTCTTTGTATGTGGAATCACTGCAAGGCTGCTATGGAGTTTGGTCTTCCAGCAGTCTGTTTCCCATGCGAGGAAATAGACTCATGTTTTCCTTATGTTTCCCATGTGAAGAAAGATGGATACACTAGAAACAGGGCAGGTGAACCCCTCTGAGGTCTGCAATAGGGCTTAGAAATAGCTAACACTTCGCATTATCACGGCAATATATATGCTGTTGGTGCTAATGAGAGCCATTATCTTGTGTAATACAGGCTACAGCTATTTACACAATTTTGAGAATGAAACCAGCTACTCTAAAACCAATGGAAGGACATCATATACAAGCAGCATGCACTCTGGGAGTGTAGCAGACTACAGGGTTCCCATATCTGAGGACCAGGAAAGCTTTAAAACCTAAACACTAAGCCTATAATGAAAGACTTGCCCTGCCCTGAGTCAGGCCTTTCAAAAAAACATGCAGCAGGGACATTTTCTACTTTAGAGTGATTCACAGCTGCCTCTGGGGGCCACTGCAATAAACTGGAAGAACAATCTTGCACATCCCAACTGAAATAGTGGGTGGGAACCAAGGGTCATCCCGTCAAAACCCCCTTCTCAGCTGTGCTGGATCAGAAGACCTGAATGCTGGAGTTGATGCAAGAGCTACAAAGCTGTTCTTTGCACAAAATGTGTGGTTTTGATCCCCCCACTGCTGTGACATACAAATGGTCCCAAAGAAATGACACAGAGGCTCCTACGTGGCTTCAGCAAAATGTGTAGGGGGGTAGAGAAGATAGAGAAGATGTATTTTCCAGCATTTTCCACTAATAGGTCTCCAGTCTATGGGAAACCATTAGGATTTTTTTTTGTGCACAGATGGTGTAGGAATGGTTGCATCTTTCTGCATAATGAAAAGTTATTGTTTTTTTGGTGTTGGCACAGTAACAGATGTATCTTCCTACCTCAGTGCTGTAAACTTTTTTTCTGGTGACTTCTGTGTTCTTCTGGGCTTTGCATTTGTGAAAAACTGGTAATGTTAAGCATATTCTGCCCATTTTTTCATACAGGGAGGTTAATGAGTGCATGCAACATGATAACTATGCCAGAGGACCTCTGTGGGCTGTTGCCAGCTCAAACACCAGTTGATCCAGACCAAATAAAGTTGTTCTGTAGCATCTTGAACTGCATGATGTACTTAGAAATAAAAAGACACATTTCCTTACTGAAAGGAGTTTAAAAAGAGTGTGAGATTTCTGAGAACCCTCGGGGGCCCTGAAGTATGTCTGGTGCCAGGGTGCTGAAGCACACTCCAGCGTGGATGAGGACTAAAATTCTCAGGGTAATGGGGTGTTTGTCCCTGAGGCTGTAACTGCTGAGAGACACTGCTTGACTTGCCCGTTTCCATTGAGAAGGGCAGTGGCAGGCTTGTGCTGAGGGAAAGGGTCAGGGATGCCTTTCTGCTGCCCTGCTGTGCACGCACAGGACCGGCCTCCTTGCACTGCTTTCAGCTCCTCCGAGATCAGTGAAGGGAGCAGTCTTCAGCTAGTGAAGCAATACATTTTTTGCTAAGGTCTTTATTACCTTTCACCCTATAAACCAGTTTTCATTTCAGTGTAGGACTATAGGCATGGCTTAAAGATCCTTTCAGTGTGGCTTGATAAGTGCATGGCATGGTTCTTATGCTCAGGACAGCAGTCTTGAAGCTCTCTTCAAGCTTGGCTTGGGTTGCTGCTGAGACACCCTTATGTTCAAGATTTCAATTGGGAAAAATGAGCTGGAAGTAGCTAAACTTATATAATGTTTTTCTTTCCTTCCCCTGCCCCCATTCCTTCCAAAACTTACATTCTTTTGTGTTGTTCAAGTTCCCCAGTGCTTTATATGAGGATTCAGAAGTCTGGTTCTCTGGAAACAATTGTTATGTCAGCTGACATTAACACAGCAAGCACTTCAACTATTTTTCCAACATATCCATCAAGTGCAATGGCCAAAACATTAATTCTCATTATGCTTCAACAAAGTTTCTCATTTTCCTCTAATTCTGTCACCAAACTGCCTCCCTACAAGACTGCTTTACAAATATATCAAGTCATTTAACTAAAAGAACTTTGGGAAGCTTTATTTTTAGTGACTTTGTGCCTATACATTTATGAATGTTCTAGGCCATTTATGACATAAATCTGAGCCCCTCCTGTCCTGTTAACAAAAACCATGTATGCTTTAAATCAGCCAAAAAATGTAAAATTATATATTGCTGTTACTAGCTTGGAAACCA
>JAVFHW010077725.1:0-58138 GCA_032159205.1 Eurystomus glaucurus suahelicus | reverse complement strand
CTCAGTTCTGAATTTTTGCTCATTGGACAAAGGAAGACATTGTTCAGGGATGTTGAACAAGGACACTGTTCAAGCAAGTACAAAGCAAAAATAGATGGAGTATTACTATTATTTTAGTCATTATTAAACAGTTACAGATATATATCATGTAATACTGCAGATGGGCAAGTTTAATGTTTGAGAGTTCAAATGTTCAGAGCACTGACAGTGTTGCAACTGGGCTGGTCTAAGGCCATAACACATGTGAAAACCTATCCACTAGTAAATAATGAATGTCCATTATAAGATATCACAGTGGGCAGAGGCTAAAAAAATACCAGTAATATCTCGATATTATCATAAGTATTGATAAGTGTCCCCATTTTATAGAATCATAGAATCATTAAAGTTGGAAAAGACCTCTAACATCATCAGGTTCAACCATCAACCCAGCACTACCATGACCACTAAACCATGTCCTGAAGTGCCATTTTTAACACCTCCAGGGATGGTGACTCCACCACTTCCCTGGGCAGCCTGTTCCAATGTTTAATCACTCTTTCATTATATAATTTTTTCCTAATATACAATTTAAACCTCCCCTGGTGCAACTTGAGGCCATTTCTTCTTGTACTATGGCTAGTTATTGGGAGAAGAGACCAACACCCACCTTTCTACAACCTTCTTTCAGGTGGTTGTATAGAGCAATAAGGTCTCCCTTCAGGCTTCTCTTCTCCAGACTAAACAGTCCCAGTTCCTTCAGCTGCTCCTCATAAGACCTGTTTTCCAGACCACTCACCAGCTTGGTCGCCCTTCTCTAGACTGGCTGCAGCACCTCAATATCTCTCTTATACTGTGAACTAATGCAGTAAGTGCATTAAGCAGAGTCCGTGCTTACCTTTAAAATGAACTGTGTAGCCCCATCTGACTCACCAAACTGCATTTTTGCCTTCAAATATCAACCCCCGAAATGTGCATGGGAACTAGAGTTGAAGAAAGTAAGATGCTGGTGCGCCCCTAGAGAGAAGAATCACACCAGATTAACTTCCATGTCCTTTCTGGGTGTGCTAAAGATTTATAAAATAAATCCCCACTGACATTAACAGAGGTTAGTATAGGTAATTGACCTTGTAACTCAAGAATAGAACAGATCCTACAATGTATAATATTTTGAGGTATTTATCACTTTGCTGAGGCAGACAGGATTTGAGCGTGTAAATCGTTATAATGGTAACAGTAATTCTACATCCTCATGCCTGCGTGACAGTGAGAGTACTCCTGTGGCTACAGGGAGGGCTTTTTCTCTGCACCCCCTCACACAGACCCAGCACTGCTCAGACTAAGGGCTGGGAAGCACTTTCCTGTGGTCCATAGAGACTGGCACAAATAGGACAAAGAGGTATGCCAGATTGCATTGTCTTTTTTGTTACTTCTGCAAGTGCACATCTGATTTTCTAAGCCTTTTGATCTACTCACTATTTATTCCAGATTTCTTCCCAGCTCCACAGGATTTTCTTTCCTAAGGAGAAGGTATATTTAGGTTATTCCTAGTTCAATCCCATATCATGGTAGAAAAATGACATAAGCCATGGCTGAATATGTATTCAGAAAATCTCAAAACATTAGAAGTGGGATAAAATAAATAATCTTGAGGCAAATGACATGTCAAAGTCTCCAATTCTGCTAATATATTCCAGAAATACACACTGACTTTAAGAATACATTGCAACCTTCAGATAATTGTTAATGCATGTAAGTGTTTTGCAGGAAAAAAGACATTTTGTGTTATCTCCAAAAAGCCCTCTTGAGTAAGAGTCCATATCTCCAGGTATTTCTTTTAAAGGGGAATAGTTTAATAAAAATAACAAAGCTAGAAACCAAGAACATTAACTTTCACTTTGCCTAGCTACATGCTAGTACTCTTGCTGTAATTATAACACAGAGGTCATTCCAAAGGAATTACCAGCCTTCAAATGATATGAGACAATTATTCTCCTGGGAGTCGGACAAATTTGTAAGACAAATACAGTTGAAATTTCAGACATCAATCTCTTTTTTACCATAGCATGGGAACAAGGGAGCTGTGAAATGTAATTTTACCCAAAGGCCCAACAAATGATCACATTAAAATGATTTAAAAAAAAATACTTTACATCTATTATATTGTAGAAGTGAATGTAGCGTTAGATTTTTCTAAGGCTTCCTGTGGTTAATAGTATTTAATAGAATCTGTAAAACACACTGTAGAGATGCCCAAGTTGTTTGCTAGCCTATAAGCAGGCCAGCTGGGCAGTCACTAAAGGCAGACCCACGTGTGAGGGTGCAGGCGTTAGGTGCCACACCGGGGAGCAGCACAGTGTCTGCAGCCAGCGCCCGCTCCCTGTGCAACCTCCCAGCTGCAACAGCTCGGATCAAACCCTGCTGCACCACCTCCCAACTGCCGCTTACCTCTTCTTGCAGCAGCTCTGTACAGGAGGGATTTTCCCAAAGTGGCTGTGTTTTATGTGCCCAAGTATTCCCCAAACTTAAGGAAGCTGCGCTCGTTTTATGTGCATCTGTGGCAAGAAGCTGTGCTGGGTGGGAGCCTTGTTTCCCTGGTCCTGACAACTGTGAGGGGAAAAGTGAAAGGAAAAATACTTCCACTGATCTCAAAAGCACACTGAAAGGTCAGTGATTACCCCTAAGTGACTGTGAACCACAGGGGCACCCATTAGTGGTGTGCATTGCCTGAGGGTGTAGGAGAGGTAATAAACCCCAAAAAGGTGGTAGCTGTGGACCCACTGCTTTCTATTCTTCAAGCCATCAGTCTCTCATCAGCTTGGTTTGACAATAACCCTGTATGGCTCGAGCCCATCCAGATGAGAAATGTAAGTCTCCTCTCATGGGACTTGTGTGCCCAGGCAAACCACTACCAATATTTGTGTGCAGAAAGCAGCAAACTCTCCTGCTCTTACTTGTATGGAATCACTCAACCTAGCTTCTGTGTTTACACAGTGCCAGTCATGCCAGCACTGTTTTGAATGGACTACCTATGAGACTTGAGCAGAATTTAGCCCCGTGTGTGTGCCATAGTCAAAGTGGTGAACTGGAAAACGGATATTAAGGAACTACTCTTTGGCTAAGGTTTGATTTACAGAAACCTATAACAGTCTCATTCTTCAGATCAGTGCATTTCTCCAACTGCTATTACTCAAGAAAACAATCTCCTTAGAAATCTTTACAGCTGACACATTGCAACATGACCTTGCACAACTTGGCAATGCAACTCTGCATGCTTTAATTGTATTTAAAGAGTAGTATTAGTTTTATTAATATGTGGAAGTTAACCTTTAGCTTCACTGCCATTCTTGCATTGCATATATGTTTTGCACGTGTGTGCCCACACAGGCACAGGGTTTCTGCAGCACAGAAGAGAGGAGAGAGGTGTGAGTGTGTGGGGAGGGTGCGTATGTTTGTGCATGTGCTTGCATCCATTTTTTGCAAGGATGGATTCCTGTCCCTGTGACACCTACTGTCAATAGCTGCCTGAATGATCTCATTAGGTATAGCCTCTGCAAGTATTTAGGTTTACCTACCGGCTTGCATAGATTGTACAAGAATGCTTCCCAAATAGAAGCTGACAAATTAGTGAGAAAGGCAAACACATCCCGGTTTAAAAGAGTGCAAAGCAGAGCAGCACCTTCTGATTGATAAGGATGGTTGACTGTGGAGAGCTGTGCTGATCTTCTTTGGTATGTTGGGTGGGGAAAGTGGTCAAAACATCATGTTCCCTTTTACAATATCAAATAATTTCATTCTACCCCCACAACAGTTTTCTAAGGTACTGTAACTTTCCCAAGAGAAATAATGAATTGTTAGGAAAAAATAGAAAACCGGTATGATGAGTGATAGGCATTTCAAAGTTGCCATGTGATGTTTCACCAGCAAACACTTTGTCCACCTTATTGTGGGAACACTTTGAGTGCCCCAGCAAGTTCCCAGAAGTATAAAAAGTTATGAGTCCCTGATGCTACATAGTTTCCTAAGTTAGCTTTAAACTAACACGCTGTTGTATTATTAGACAGGCAAAAATGGAGTAACACAAGACAGTAAAAAACCCAGAAATACATACACATATTTTGTACATGTATATCTTTTATTTGACTTAAGTTACTCTTACCCCACAACAGAGGTGACAAATCTTTCATCATTTTCCTTTTGTCTGTATTTTATTTTAAGGGCACAGGAAGTTTCATTTGCTGAATTTGGTGCCAGTACACAGCAGCTGTGAAAGCTGGGAGCAAAGTGGTAGCCTCGCAGCTGAGAGAAGGACAAAATGAAAAGTGAATGTCACTGTATGACAATGACAGAACACAAGAAGGCAGCTGAGCTAGGTGTCAAAGGAGCTCCAGAGATGATAAAACAAAATTATATGAAGGTTCCTGTGTATTAAAAGCAAAACTAAATTAAAATATCATCTCACCAGGTTCTCTTGCCAATGACAACTAAATTACAAGTTTAAAAAAAAAAAATTGTGTCATGTTTTTTCACTGTCATGATTAGGAGTGGCTTCCTGTAAAATATGGAGGAAGTCTTTCCTCCTTACTCTTTTCATTATTATCTGATTTAGGAGAATCTTAAAGTATGTATCTATTACTTCTGTTGTATGTAATCCTATTTCTTCACAATCATCGCACACTCTCATTTTTTTTCCAGCAGCTTTTACTCTATTCATTTGAAATTCTCATTTGCCATGAGACTGATTTGGGAAGGGGAGGGGGGAATTACCTAAAAGCTCTGGAAGCATCAGGCTTACAGCAGTCAAAGCCATGTGTGCCTGTAAGGACTTCAGAATTCAATAGAAAGCAAAGTAGTTTAAAGGAACTAATTTTGTTTCTTTTTCTGATAGAAAAAGAGGAAAAAGTGTAAAGAGACATTGAAAGACTTTTTTCACTGTAAATCAGTACAAATAGATTCAAGAACTGCTGTACTTGGATCAAGAGTGTATCTAACCCATAGTAAACCCAACAGTTTAATCTTCAAAATTTGGCTTCCAGTATTGGAAGCATGAGATCAAGCCAAGATACATTGCCAGTAAAAGGCTGGAGCTCAAAGCCAGTGCTGAATTATAGAGCACAGAAGGTTTACGGAAGTGTTTAGTGAAAATTGTTTGCAAATGGGCTTAGAAAAATTTTCTGTCTCTTACTGGCTGCTTCAAGATTTGGCCCTGTCAGAAGAGCTGAAGAGCTCTCCTCCCATAATTCTGGTAGAGATATGTAGGATGTGCATGTGGGCAGGCAGGAAGCTTAGTGCCCAAACCAATGTCCTCAAATTAAGCTTGAGAGTCTTTCTGGAAGATATGCTTTAGCCAAGGCTAGTGTTCTCCAGCCAGAGAGGCTACTGGGCCCCATCCAGGCACAGCTGGATAAAATGTAAAGCCCTCCGATACAAAAATGAAGTTGCATGATCTAATGGTCCCTTCTGGACTCAAGTATTTCACCCAAACTGGTGTATTTAGTTCCCTTTTTTTTTTTTTTTTCTGTTTATCAGATATACTGTTAAGTTGAATAGTTCTATGAGAAATAGGAGTAAGCTATGAACACAGGATTTTCCCCTGAGCAAAGCAGATTTGTATTTGATTTCTGAGCTTTGTTCTTGTATCTGATAGCCATTTAAAAGAATTTCATGGGGCCTGCAGGAATTGTGTTAATCAATTGGCAGTAAATTTATGGTTTTAAGCAGCTTTGCCATCCTTGTGCCCAATGCAGTCATCACTTAGACCAGGACTTGCACAGGAGTTGTTTTTGCACTGCTTCTGTTTTCAGGAAAGCCCTGGAAGTAGGTTGCTATTGTTAAATGTATAGTCCCAGTTTGTTTCAGAGCAGAACAGAAATAGATACCCAGCAGGATAAGCAGGTCCTAGAGGTCACAGGGAAACATATTTGCATCTCATTGAGCTGCACTTATTTCTGTTCCCTCACTCAGGCATATAGGCAAGTGCTTTTTAGTAAAACTAATTATGTTTAGCTTGTAACATCATCTTCTGATTTATAGTTGCTGCTTTCTGTTTTTGTTTGTTTCTTTTTTTTCTTTCCACTTGGAATCTTCTTGAAATTTCCTGCTTCTCTTTGTATTCACTAAGCTCATGCATTTAGTTTAAATGGGGGGAAAAATTACTTTTCAAAGCCTACTCCTCCCCTTTAATGAAAGCTTGGAGTTTGGTGCCATATGTAAGAGCACATTCACTGTGCCATGAAGATGGAGACCACGAAGATGAGATACCTTCTTCCAAAAGTCTCTAGGGAATCTCTTATAAGGGCTGACATAGCTCAGATCAATGGTTTTCTATTAGAATTTCTTAAAATAACTCTGAGGACTCTTTTTAATCATTCAACTGGGTCCTTTTGGCTGTGAAAGCTATTTTATCAGGAGGTGTTATTGTGTATGGCTTATTTCTCTCCTTTGCATTTGTTCTGCCAGGCCTGTTTAGCAACCATTTATTTTTCATGTGATGTTCTTAGGACCCAAACTAACAGAGGAGGACCTTGCTATACTGACAACAGTGCAGTAGGATTTCTAGGGTTTTTCCTATTGAAAGATTGAATATTGCATCAATGAAAGGCAGCTGCTGGTCCCAGCCATGAAAAATGAAATCCTGTCTATATCCTTGGACATGTATAGGGAGATATGCTGCATGCACCTTGCCATTATGAGTTACCAAGGTCTTATCCCATTCTTTCCTCTTTTTTTTTTTTTTTCTGAAATTCTCCACAAGGCACCAAATCAGCAAGGAGAGTAAAAGGTGCAGATATTTCTACTTCTTAAACCAGAAAAAGTGCTACCTAGGTTGGTAGCATTGAGTAAACAGCCTGGCATCCCTAGTCAGCCTGGCTTGCACTACTTTGAGGGACATAAACCATTGGACATTTTGTTTCATGCTCAGTTTGGTGTGCAAAACAAGTTCTGTAAATGATAGAGTTTTCACCCAAGGTATCCACAAAGTATCCTGGGCTTTTCCTGGTGACTACAGTCTAGAGGGGCCTCCTAGTAACAAAACCAGACATCTAGGGGCATGAGACTCTGGCACTTGACCTACAAACTTCTGTTGCAGTCTGAGAAAGAGTTATATAATCACTCGACCCCCACTTTTCTGTCATAAAAAGCTTACTCTCCCCTGACTTTGGGTAGGATGGAAAAACATAGCAGAGAGGAACTGCGCACAATCAGCACAAAGTAACAGTAGTGGTCTTTGAAAACCAAACATCAGTTGGAGCCACGCTGCTAAATACATCCTGGTGATCACTGTGTGGCAGCAACATCCTCACCGCATCCATCACCTCATCTGTGAGACACTCATCATTGCTTTGGCAGTGAGGTCAGACACTGCTCTGAGCTTTTAAGAAGAAGATGCAAAGAAGTAAAAACTAATCCCTTCCCTACCCAGCAGAGTTACTAAAAAGGAAAAAACCAAGACAAGAGCACCCTTCCACAAGAGTGAGCAATGCTGAGCCATGCCAGGCAATCTCTTAAGGCTGAAACCTTTTAGCCTAACAATGAATACATGAGGCTGTCCCAGCAACACTCCATATGTTTAAAGCCAGCTGTGCATTTCAGTGCTTTCCTAAATAATGGGTCTTAAGGAGGCTGATAGTGGTTGAAAGATCCACTCACTGATCGCAAGTGTGTTCTGCTAATGCAGTATTTCTTCTCTCCTTGAAAAAAGGCATGTCTGATATTACATGAAAGTTAGGTTTGAACTTCAGTGATGGGCTGATTGGCTGCCTGCTGTTTTATGCTAAAAAACACACTGCATCCTTACCTGAAATACTGTTCTCTCTAATTGATTCTTTCCTAAGGGTATTTCCTACTCTTCCACCGCCTTCCTTCACTCTGATTAACAATCATAGCATGATCTCATCAGGCCTTGACAAGTATTGATGGGTTGCAGTATCATGAGGCTAATAAAGTCTGTTACCCAGTATTTTCTGGTGACACATAAAAACTCCCTTATGAAAGACGCAGGAGACAGAATATAATATAAATGCCTTTCTAGTAACAGCAAAGTACTGTGGGCCCCGTGGCGCCAGGCGCGAGTGCATTATTTAATGGAGCTCTGCAGGGCAGCAGTGCCCGAGTGTATGGTGGGGGGAGGCAGGGGAGGAAGCGATGGGGGCCCTGGGGCTGGGGACCCTGCTGTGCTGTGGCTGTGGTGGGGGGGATGGGGTCAGGCACGACCGGGAGCACTTTATGGGAAAGTAAAGTCCCCAGGCACACTCCCTGAGTGCTGCCCCAACACCCGAGAAAAGCCCTCCGAGATCGGCAGACCTCTGCAACTCCGTGTGTGCTGCCTCCACTTGCTGTTGCTGTTTTCTCTTCTCTATTACCTCCATATTGGTCTGTTAATATGAGAACATTATTACAGTACAATATCAAACATTCACTGTGTTAAGTTCATTCCTTTATAAAGGACAAGTGGAAACAAACATCAGTTATTTTGCTCAATTAACCTTCCTCCTATATACAATTATTCCCTGAACATGTATTAAACATTAAAATACGAGGCTAAAAAGACTAAATTATTTTCCCCTCTCTGCCACATCATGACACAAGTGTCAAGCCCAGCAAAGCCACATGCTATGAGAACAGCAGTTCAAAGCCATGAGTAAAGCCATGGTCCAATTCTCTGTACTGGGGCTGCTGGATGCTTGTCTCCACCCAAGGGAAGGGTGATGGAACAGCTCCCTGAAAGACTGGGTGAGCACCTGGCACCTCTGCAAGTGCCTGGTTTGCACCAGCCTCCCTGGGGTGATGTGCTTCAGGGTCATGTGCTTATGGAGCTCTAAGGGGAAGCTAGGCTGAGCTGCCTTCCCTAGGCCCCTCTTTGGGAGGATCCTCACGACTCCCCCTTTCAAATAACTCTGAGCCTCTTCCCTCCCTTCATTTGCCAGTGACTTGATCGCTCCTTATTTTAAAAAAGTGCAGATCCTGAAATTTGCCTTGCTGAGTAGAAGGCAAAGAGTCATAAGGTTAACAATTCAGGGGCTACAAGAACTCCTATAATGGATGAAAAGGAAAAAAACTCCACGAAGAAGTGCAGCAACAAAGAAAATCTCTCTTCTATTTTCTATCTATCAAGCCCTCTTTCCCCAGCCTCTATGAATGCCTCACCTCCTGCTCAGTCTCCAAATATAAACTTTGCGCAGCACACTCAGGGTAATCTTTTCACATCGTAAAACTTATAATCCTCCTAAAGTGGTTTCCTAGGGTTTGAGGTACGATGCACTTATCAAATAACTGAAACAAATAAATCAGCTTATTTAGGCTGTGGTCAGTGTGTGTGTAGCTCTGTGTACGCAGGGAGGAAGCCAGCGCCATACTAACATTTGTATACATTAGCAACAAAGCTGTCTGTGACAAGCTGTCCTCTGCACAACTAAATATTTAGTTGCGTATCATAAGTAACTTCTTAAGTGATTAAAGTGAGAGGGTGCTCTCTGTCCATGCTGGTGCTGGGAACTGGGGTGTCAGGGCGAGCAGCATGGCAGGCTGGGGAGGAGAGCCCTTGGCATGGAGTGTGGATATGGGAAGGGAGGATGCCCATAGCAGCCTTCGTGCATCATGCTGCAGGGGCAACCGGAACCTGGCAGTGCAGCTGCACCGCTCTGGGACAACCCTGGCTCTGGCCAGGGGTGCGTGGCCTCGGGCACACTCTGGTGTCACCCATCTCTGCCTAGAAACTGGCTCTGACCAGAGTCCATGTGGCCTTCTTGCATATTTGTACAGAGTTCAAGTTTTCAAATGTTTGTTGCTAGCTTTTATTGGTGTTAGAGCAAGGTTTATTTTTAACTGGGCCTGTGTTTATGGATTCCCGTGGTTGCGTATTTTTTGCATGTGCAAAATTAAACTAATAAAGAAATTTCGAATTTAAGACTTACAGAATATATGCTTCCTGTTCAATATAAACACATTGTTTATAAACTAAAAACCTTTAGCTTGTAAAAATTAACTTTTAACAACAACAAGCTAGAAAAGCTATCCTAAACTTGCTCCCTCTATGTTTTTCTGTGTGTACATAAATGCTTTCTTCAGTGTTCAGGCACTATCACAAAAGCACCCATTTAAAATGTTGGGGTTGTTGGGATATAGATATGTGCTTAACACAGTACCTTGATTTTGACATTTTACCTAGAGAAGAAGAGAAAGAAACCAGCCTGCCTTAGGTACATGGGCCCAGTTTTTGGATGTTGGAGTCCCTTCTCCTCTTGCTGGCTCCTCACCCTCCAGGCTCTTGTTACCTGGCTTTTGCTCTCTGGAAGATATTTCAGCTTTCCCTTACTCTGAGAGGGAAACTCCAGAGGCAATTTGAACTATTTTCAAGAATATAGATGTTGTTTCTGTTTCAGTATGTGCCATGCACAGGCAGAGGGCAGAGCAGGCTCAGGCTGTTGCCCTGTGAGGATGCACCATGTGCGGGAAGAAGGATGGAGGGCTTTGATGGCGGCAGCACCCAAGGAGAAGGGATGGGGCTCCTCTGAAACCCTGGGCATCTGGGACATCATCCTGTCTCCCAGCTGCCCCTGGAGAGGAGCCCCTTCCCACCTCAGCCCTCCCTCAGCTGTTGAGGCCACCAAGGAAGATCCTGATGTGCCAAGGCCAGCCTGGGCACCCATTGTGCATTTTGCAAGGTCCAGTGTGGGGTTTGGGCAGCAGTTTCCATGAGGACAGCAGAAACTCAGCTGTCCCTATTCTTTGTAGAGGTGTTTGTTTACATCCACATACCAGACTGACAAAATGTTTTCAGCTACCAAAAAATTGCCAAGAGTTTGCCTTGGTGTCAGTTATGTGGAGAAATGTTTAAGACTTTGCTTCTATAAGACGTTTCTCAGAGATCTTGTTACTTGCATCTGGGAGAGCAGCATGAGCAAGACAGTAGCATCGTCAACTTATTTTCTAGAATATACTCTGTTAATAAGAAAATTAAAGCTTGAATAAATATTCAGTGAAAGTAATTTCAGTCTGTCATGGAAATAATCTACATTTATAAGTTATCCAAAGTAAAATGAGCCATACTGGCCTCGAGCAGCTCTGAAACCATTATGAATTATTGAGTAAGTAATCTTTTTTTTTATTGTTATTGACATAATAAATATATTTGCTTGAAAACATGAGGAGCCACATAGGCATAGAAGTATTTATGAGCCTGTGGTCTTTACAGCACTGTTTTATAGGGTGCTGTCAACTGTGGAGGGGAAACAAAAAGAGTGAGAATTTCACCTCTGATGTTCTTGTCAACAGATATAGTGCTCCAGTCAGTGTCTCCATGGGCCACAGTATAAAATAAAACAAAAAATCAAAGTGCAAATGGTGTGGCTGGACCTACAGTTTTTTAAATGGTTAATTCTTGACCCACTAACAAATCTGAGGTCCTACAAACTGAAATAATACTGCTTTTGGTAACGCAGAGCAGCTTAGGCTTTAAGTTGCCATTGGATCAGCTCTGGAAGCCAGAAAAAATTAGAGAGCTTGGGACCTAAATGTATCGTCAAAGTGATGGGAGATCTGTCAGGCAGCACTGAAAATCTTTGCATGCAGCAGCTGGGGAGTGGGATGCTGCCTTGCAGCCACAGCAGAAACTGCTACTGACAAAGACACTAAGCGTTGGGTGGGGTCTCCTGTGTCAAAGCGTGCATTTCCACGGAGAAAGGTCTGCCTGAACGACGCTGAAATGCTATGTAAAATACACTGCAGTGTGAATTGCTGTGTGCAAGGAAGAGCATGCCCACACACATGAAAGTTGAATCAGTCCTTGATGGGCACATCTGCAGTTGGGTTTTGGTGTCTAAACCCTGTCCAGTGGGTGCTTGGGCATCCCCAGGGCCAAATGCTGACATCTTCTGGTAGACTTCGGGCTCCCCTCTGGACACTCCAGGATGCAAAGCACTTGGGGGTAAAAAAATCTCCTTGTGTAGTAAAAACTGCATTATACTTTTTGTCTGTCTCTATAGGCAGTAAATACATCGTCAGTGGCTCTTCAGTTTCCCCTAAGTAAAAAAATCAGAAATTACTAGCTATGAATTTGCAAGAGTGCACTTCATAAGCAAAAAAAACCAGCAGCGTATTTTATAGGGTGCTTCTCCCTGCAGTGCAAGCCCAGAAAAAGATTTAGCCTGTTTCTCAAATTTAAGTCTGGTGGAGCAACATGTCATACCTCAGACATTAACAACAAATCAGCCTTTATTCAAGTGTGAAAATTAAAGCATAAACTCTGGCTGCTTAGCTCTCAAAACAATGTCACTTTACAAGAAATGTGATATTTTGAAAAAAAACAGGAAAAAATTTATCAAAGTTTTTGTTATTATTGTATTATCCTCCTGCTTGATCTACTAGCTATAGATACTTGGTGTCCGCTTAAGTGCCTTCCATTCTTCCCATAAGCACATTCTAGTTGAAGACTATACATCATTTTACTCTTGATCACTGCTAGTCTCAGTACCTCATTACAGCAGAGCACTTTTTGAAACTGAGCTATAGCCCAGATAAATGATTGTATAAAGTTTTAAATAAACATACAACATTTATGTTATGTTGTTTCACAGGGATGATTTATAGTCATTTTCTTCTTCCAGTCCTGAGCTCTGGACATAAAAGACACTGAGCTCTCTGCTGTTTATCCAAGCTAAATCCTCTGTTTGTTCTGCATAAGCGTTCTTGATTCTTTAATATATTGCAGGCTTTAGCTTCAGGTTTATTCCCTCTGGAATGGTGGAATTAGATACATTAACTGACAAAGATAAGGTACGGACATTGTAGCTTAATAGCCATTAAAATAGATACTGTGATAACAAAAATGGAGCTAGAAAAGGGAGTTGAGGTTGTGATATTTTAAAAATATGTATTTATGAGACTTAGATGAATAAATGCAAGATTTCAGAAATCTCCATAAGGAAACCCCTAAATGATGGTGGCAATTTGATTGGTTGTTTTTTTATTTTGTAAGGATAAAAGAATCGTAAATTTAAGATATTATGAACCAGGTTACATATTGCCTCTTGTGTAACAAAAGACAATATTGTTTATTCTTACTAAAATGACATTATGACAATACTGCTCTGTGCTACAGAAGAAAATTAAGAAAGTGCTGTAAGATAAAGCAAGTCCTCTCTGCCTTAAGAACATTGTGATGGATTCTATTTACCATGTGCCTTCTTTCATCAGTGTACTTAAAGACACATATATATACATGTTCAAACTGTATAGGTGTAGTCTACTTCATACGGTTATTCTTCATCATAGCCATTGTTTTTCTGTTAAAAAAGCAGGCAACACTAAATGTCTGTTTTCTTCTGTAAGCTTAAATAGAACATATTTTGAGCTAAGCCTAGTAAAAGTTGCTTTCATTTGACTCAGTATTCATTCTTAGTTTTTAGTGTAAAATCACAGTTTTAGCATTTAAAGACCTAATGCTTGTCACAGAAGAAAGATTTTAAGAATTATAGTCTTTAACAAGACATTCCTTAAATCATTTCTGACCACAGTATAAAAGTTAAGCTAAGATTTTAAAGGCCCTAAATGGACTTTCATTTTTTTCTAAATCAGGATTAACTGGTGTATAAGTTACAGACTGGGTGCTTTTACTGCCAAAAATTATCTAACTAAAAGTTTGAATCTGGCAGTATAAACACCAGCCCTGCCTGCACTCATGCAAGCTTCTTATTTTGTGGTACATAAGTTGGTGTGTTTCCCATGCTATAACAGATTGCATTCCATAAAAGCATGAAATGCGTTTTTATCTGAAACTCGAGTGGTAAAATAAGCAGCACAACCTGAGCAGTCTTTTTAGCTTTCTTTTTAAATTTTTTTTCTACAAGCATTTATTTTAGCTAAGACACTTTCCTTTTATAGTGGTAGGATATTTCCAGGAGTAATGGTGCAGATGTTGTGAATGACTTATTCAATGAGCATGAAAAGAAAGGCAAAAAAGAACACTCAGAAAACCCCTCAGCTCTTAGTCTCTTAAGTTTTTATGCATATTCAGTCAGCCTTTAAAAAGGCAGTCTTTAAAAAAACCCAACTTCTTTTCTGCTGCTTTTTATAAAATAATTACTTGATCAAGATTGCTTTCAGGATAAAGTATGAAAGTAACAGGCAACTTCTTTCATATTTAACTATCAAACATTTTATTATTTGTTGTCAACATATAAGCCTAATGTACATTTTTGCTAGTCAAATCTGCTATTGTCTTCATTATGTGTATATGTGATAACTGGAAAAGGAAAAAAAAAAAATGCAGGGTCCTGCAGTGGTGAAAGAGTACACTCTAGCAGAAATGGGAATTTGTTGCTATATAAGGAAAGGTTTAGGTTCATGTCTTGTGAGCAGCAGCAACAAGTGTCTTTTCCCTGTGATGGCAAATGCAGTGGAACAGTTTCCTTCTTTTTCTCCTGCTGCTGCCCTCTGTGGCACATCAGCTCCTGAGTTTTCATGCTGAGCTCCAGACTTGGATGCGGAATTTGTGGTCATCTCGTAGGCACAGTCACGTGTGAGCATCCTGCTCAGCAGCAGCCAATTGGCTGCATAGCATTTGAGAGTTAGTTCGCTAAGAGCTGGCCTCCCCCCCACTTCAAGACTCATTTCCAACAGTATCTGTCATGCTTGTCAGGGATTTACTTTTATTAGTATTTCAATACTAATAAGTCACAAAGTGATTTTCCTACAAAAGTTTTCACTAAAACCCCCACAATTACTTATTTGCTCAATAGACGGGATACAGCAAACAATGCTTGGCCTTTTCATTTCCAAACAGCCGTAACAACTAGTCATTAACTAGCTATTCGTCAAAGCATCGGTACAATGAGGAATCACCTTCATCTTACCAACAGATACACAAAACTAAACAGTACTGCCCCTTACCACACAGAGCCTTGATCAGGGTAGGCCCAAAACTTCGGCTGTTTTGCCTTTTTTTCAAAATCATCAAGTGATTTTAATTAATTCACCTCTTAACAAGAAGATTAACCTAGCCTTTCTTTGACAGCTGCAGCCTTGGACTCCCTTATTTTCCCTAGAAATTAGAGACTTCACCTAAGAACTGAAGTATTTCTGCTTTTTTTTAGAAAGCTTTTTGGATGAATTAGTAAATAGCCAGAAGAATGAAGTAAGATATTGATTTATCTACTAAAAAAGAGAAAAGTAAATACCTTGTACTCATTTGCTGAAGAAACATCCCAGTAGAATCTAGTAACTACCCCTTTTAGGGCATTAAGGTGACCATATCCAGCACAGACAGTCTGAGTTTAAAGCCGTTTGTGAACCACTTACACAGAAAGGCTTTTCCCACATTATTCTCATTTTGCTGATAGGAGGCCCAGAGCCCTGTTTAAGATCACTCAACACTCCTATAACCAAGATGGGCAGAGGAACCACAGGCTTTGTGCCCAACCCTCAGCCTACAAGCAGGAGCCTCTTATGAGTGATTCAGGAGAGATTTTGCCATGTTTCACCAAGTACTGCAGCATAAACTTCTGGTCAGGGTGGCAAAGCATTTCTTTTTCCTTACATGGTTTTAGAGAGATAATGCCTTCTAAGATGTCCTCTTGCTAAGCCTACCTATTTCTGCTTAGGCTATTACAAGCCACCTGCACTGATGATGATATACGTAACTGAAATAGGAATCACCAGCATAAAAAAATGTTTATTCTCAAGTAAAACTTTAAGACCTTTTTAATGATTTGCTGTATATACGCAGTAAGAGAACCAGTCACGGTATATAAAAAAAAAAATACAATCCATCTGTTCTGCAAGATGCAGGAAGATGGGACAGCTAAAAGTTTCAGTAGAGGCACATAAGCATGCTGCTAAGGTATGCAAGTTTTTCCACAAATAACAGTGCCTTCTCATGGAGATACACTTATGAAGATGGGTTATTAGCCCCATTTCTTCAGTGCAATAATAGTATTATTATCAGAAATGTCAGAAAAAATCATTCAGACTATACAAAGCAACATATGTGTTCACATTCAAGAAACTAGTAAAAAACATTACTGTTATCAAAAATATTAAGTAGTCCAAATATTATATCCTCTACATTGCGTGAACAGTTCCTGGAGAAGCAGGTAGGCCTGTGGTTTACACAAAATACACAACGATATTCATGAAAACATACCCACAGTACTGGCTTTAAGTGCTGGGTGTAAGAATAAACTGTTAAGCTCTCTTACTTATTTGGATGAGAAGTACCATGTCAACTTCATGTCTGGTATGAATGGGACTCTACCTTCATACTTAGATGTCTTATTATAAAGCAAATAATAGCTTATGGTGCCCTTCAGCCCTGATCTGGGTGACCTCTTCTACTACAGTGTTAATCTTGTTGCCAAAAATAGCCTTCTCAGTCGAGTATTCCGAGGGTCCAGTGTCCTGTACAACCAACACGTCTTGACACAAGATCAATAAAATTATTTTCTATACATCTAGAGGTAAAATCCAGAACAAAAAACATCTCTGTCACTTAAGCTATTAGACAAATACAAAAGTATTGAAGACTTACCATTACCACTTACCATTACCAGTTACAACTAAATTCTACAAAACATTTATTAGCTTGATTGCTGCTTAACTCAGGATGCAATGATTTAAGTTTTGCTGCCCTATTTACATTTGTTTTTGTATAAACAAAACTTAGTCATAGTGAATCATAGTCTTCCAACAACAGTTTTCACAGTTTTTTTTACAGTTAAAGCTATGAGCAATGTACAGTAACTTTTGAAACAGTATTAGGCTGTGGACTGTTCTACTAGACTCCATCTGTGCCAGTAAACCCACTCTAAATTTTGATGCCATACTATTTTGTCAATGCAGTTATGTCTCAGTAACTGCATCAAAACCCCTTGGTCAAACATTCAGTAACATGACACTTCCATAATAATCTGCTCTGTATGTATATTGTTGAAACTTTTTGTAGTAATACATAAATTGTTTAAAATGCTGTCAAACTACTACAAGTATTTTACACAGAAGAAAAAAAAAAAAAAAAAAAAAAAGAGTACCAGACTACAAAGCAGTGGGTGTCACTTTTCCAGAAGCATTATTAATGGAGACTATTTTAGTCTTCAGTGATGGGGAATGACAGGCTGTAGCATTTCTTCAAGTTAAGAATAGAAAATAACGGTACTTGCAAGAATTCAATTACTCTGCATTAAAGCCGCCATGGGGTTACTGTACATTTATACATCAGAAAGTCAATAAATTATTTTTCTATAAATTAGTCTCTCAAAGTTGACTTTTTTTTTCTCTCTGTTCTGAATGCCAAACTCCTGACTGCTTCTCCACCACAGAGACTTCATATCTGGATAGCTGACATCTGTAAAAACATTTCTAATGAAAACACTACTAATACAACCCCCTGGAGAAACAAATGAAATGAGATCTAAGTATGCAGCCGCCTTTCTACAGTTCTGTCTTTAGCAATAGTGGGGCTAGGGCTTCCTAGCCAAGCCTTGACACAGGTCATGATCATTTAGGCACAGTAGTAGCAAAATAAATAATTGCGTAAATATGTAATAACTGGTATAAATACTTCAGTAGCACTTAGAAGATATGATAAAGGACTTCTGCCTTCAGTTGGGCATTAAGGTTTATCTCAGTGGATGGAAGGGAGAAGCATTTAAACTGCAGTGAGGGATAACTATAGATTGAATACTTTGAAAGCTCTGTGCCAGACAACATTGCTTCTTCTCCACAACAGCAGTTTGGAAAGTGTGTTAGTGTTACAAGTGTTAGAAAACTGCTAATATATTACAGAAACAGTGGTTATAGCTTTATTCCAAAAAAGCAATATACTGGAAAGATCAAGAATGTAATTATGTATTTAAATAATCCAGACTCAAAGCAAAACTGTACCATCTTATTTTTAAAAATAATTTGTCTTTTTTTTCTCATAATGCATACCACTCATTAAGTAAATAGGAATTTAAAGACAATTTTTCCGATAAACAGTAACAATTCACAGGGAAAAAGGTCTTTTTCTTTGTAACACTTCTCAAAAATCTTAGCTAATGCTCCACATCAACATATACAAATGTATTACATCCAGACTTGCTGCCTTACTTTTAATCCTCTATTAAATAATTTGAGGCAACTCTTCGGTAGTAAAGATCAGTACGAGTCAGCTGCCAGCACTGTGAGAATACTTAGCACATATAGAGACAAGGAGGGGATCCTCTGCCTGAAGATTATCAGAAAAAAGAACAGTGTTTCTAAATGCCCTCATTTTTAGATGGGATAATGCTTTTTCTTTAAAAGATTGGATTGGACAAATACAGGATATAATCAAAGTTTCCTTATCCAATGCCAACTGCAAGTTCTGGGCCTGAATTGTAAGGCAGATGAAAGCTGGAATTGCTTTGACATGGAACTGACATAGAGCAGCCCACACTTCCCCATTTACTAATCTTTATGGGCATTCAGGTTCAATGAAAGATATTGGTGAGAGTACTTGTTTTAAAAATTCCATCAGCTTCCCTAGCAGGAGTTTGCGAGAATGCCAGGAGGGCCAAGCTATTCATCTTCTTCCCATCCTCTTTTCCAAGGCATATAGAACCATGAGTGAATCCATAAAAATGGGTTTCATTGCCACCAGTCATATTCTGCACAGTAAATTAAAATAACTTTATCTCATGCATCTGTTTCAAATGGCGTTTCTTTTGCCATGAAGAGAGATTAAGATAAAAATAATAGATCTGTAATTAAAAAATATTATATGGTCTTTCCACTGAATAGCTATAATCTTTAAAATGGTACTAAAAAGGCAATGAAAAGCCAAATGGAACCCAACATAAAAGCATATTTTTTAAAAAGAGTATTTTAAAAAAAGAGTAATATTTGCTTCTGGAGTACCTCACATTGAAGCATGGACAAATTGTGCTAAAAAAGTAAAGCTGAAACATTAAGCTTGAAGTATCATTCATCTTCTCACTCTAATACAAACAATGAATAATAACAGTAATGACTATGTACAAAACAAAAATGCTAAATAAGCTAATAATCACAGAAGCCATGCTTCTCACCTTGTAAGTAGTGATTTTTTTTAAATGACAAAATGGACCTAAATAACTTAAATTATCAGACTTGTTTCAGAAAAACAACAAAAGTTTTTTACTGAATACTTTGTCTTATTGGAAAGAAAATCACTTCAATAGTTCCTTTTTAAACCATGACAACTCATGGCAACATGACTGCTCTTTTCTTTACAAGCCATGGAAGAGACTCAGAAATTAGTAAGTGAAGTTTACTTTGAATGTGAAATTTTCATTTTTATGGATTCAAGCACAATAGACTGCTCTATTACCCAAAATAGTCAATGAAATTCTTTTCAAATACATAGCCTAAAAATAAACACAAAATCCTAAATATTTCAGTTTAAATTTTATTAAATAAAGTAATACCTGAAAAGGCATAGAATACCAGTTAAAAGTTACGAAAATTTAGTCAGTCTTTGTGATCTTGAAGTATAAGGCACCCTCCAGTGTCTGAAGAAGAAACTACACTTCTAGCAAGTGAACAAACATTTGAAGAAAAAGCATGAGCAAGACTACCTGTCAAGAGAGAAGCTCCCTGATTCATTTACAATAATTGCATATGATCACCCGTGATATGACAAATCCATGATGTTAAGAAATTGTAAAATTACTTTTCATGGATTTGTATTGGCTTTATGAAGGTGTTATTTACTTTGCTAGTGGAGAAGGGTCTCTTCAAGCACACTAAAAAAAATACAGTAGTGTGCGCAAAGTATTACAAAAGCATTTATTTGGAAGTCTGGTGTTAAGTGATAACTTGTCACAGAATATGATCTCTACATTAAAAGAGCTTGCTTAAAAGCTTTTCTGAGAAGCCTAAATGAATAGTCTATTTAACAGGAGATATGCTCATAATAGGGAGGAGGAAAAACAATGCATCTAGAGGCAAAGCCAGATGCAATACAAAAACACAATGTAATTAACACCATACAAAACAGGAAGGCCACATGTATACAGCCACATCCATGTAAATTCATTGATTTTATGTAAAAAGAAAAAACCCTAAATTTTGGTATCTTTGTTCATTCTAAAAGTAACAAATTCCAACATTTTTTAGTACTTGACATTCAAATACAGAAATATTTGTGCCTACAGAACAGACAAAAATGCCTATTGAAAGGGCAATATTGTAAAATAATGTTATTAGCTAGATCCACATAGACAATTTTAAAATTACTAAAACAGAATGAAGGCTGGAAACCAAAACTTTCAACTGTGGTTATGAACAAACTAACATTTCTTGTGGATTTCTCTTCTGGCACTTAAAACCTTGAGACTGCACCCTGTTCATACTTCCACAATCAAAGAAAACCTTATATACAATTTAAGTGGCAATGAGACAACATGCTTTGGAATATATATTAAGTAACTGCTGAGTGGTTAGGTCTTGATTAAAGAAAACCTCTTTACTTAGAAAAACTCTTGCTTTATGTATGTGTTCAGAATTTAAAGTGTATAAATTCACTGAATTAGTGCTTCAAGTATCTTTCCTCATTAGGGATGGGTGTAAGAACACACATTTACTTCTGAACTAGGTCTCAGCCCTCCTGGGTTCATCGTTACAGGCCTTTGTGCAAATCTGCCAGGGCAAAAAA
Organism: Eurystomus glaucurus suahelicus; assembly: GCA_032159205.1. NCBI lineage: Eukaryota > Metazoa > Chordata > Aves > Coraciiformes > Coraciidae > Eurystomus > Eurystomus glaucurus. The sequence continues at coordinate 37,509 of JAVFHW010077725.1, read as the reverse complement.
GATTTTCATTCTGTATAATCAGGCTTGATACTTAATAATTGATTCAGTTTCAGTTTCATAAGGTTTGAGAGTTTTTCCCCTCCAGATGCTCAAAACCTCATCTCTTTAGATTTTAGTTATGTTAGCCACAGTTGGAGAAGCAAAAATTTATTACCTTGTGATTTAGTAAAAAGTGCCCTCTAGTCAGTGCTGCACTTTGGTTCTGTTAGGGAAAACCACCGACGTCACTTTTCCCTAGTATAGCTGAAGAGATCTTTTTAAAAATTGAAAAAAATTATGACAATATTGACCAAAAATCTTTGAATATTAAAGATGTTACAAATAAACCTAGCCAGGGTGATGCAAAAAAAGAGGCAGAAAACATTTCAGAAGAAAGTACACAAGATAAATATAATTACATATGAGTATAAAAACATTTAAGAAGTCACTACCCCCATAAAACTTACAGCTGTGCTTAATTTCACGTTGCAAACATTTACACTGACTTCAAAAGGAGCTAACAATAGTGTGCAAAATTAAGTACAACCTTACATGTTTTGCAAAGTAGTACAGGTTTATCAAAATCATGCTGTTCAAATTTTGGCTCTTTGACAATTTTTTGTATGCTTCTATTTAGTGATGTTCCTTTTCACAATAGCTTCTCTGATTTGACGATCAAGTTCACTTACAATATGGTCTTCATGATTATATACTCCTGTTCTCAACAGGGCATCCCTCTCTTCTATCAGACGAGAGAGATAATCATCCATGTTTTCATTTAATTTTCTGGAATGAAGACTGTCCACTTTATCAGCAGAATTATCTCTAACATCTTGCAATTGCTTTCTCTCTTCTTGTTGCTTTAGCCTGATGTTGATAAGATGGAAGGAATCAGAAGATGAGCCATATTAATAAGTGTCCTGATTATTTTTATACCAAGTCCTTAGGTTATTTATCTACTGAAGTACTTTGTAAAATAAAGAAATCTGTAAAAGGTAACAAATTATCCTGTCTCTAAGGAAAACTAACTGTAAATAAAAGATAGGTTAATGTAATACTTAAATTCTAACAATACACATGTGACTATAACACTTGCCACCAAATCTCCTTTTTTATAACACAAAAATCACTCAAATTAAAAGGGTTCAACATACAAAATTACTGCATGCAGTTTTTGGAGGACAACATTAGGCATATTTTAAATTTTGATGTATTCAAAATATAAATAGTACATGCCTTTTTTTTTCTTAATGTAGCAGCTATCCTTAGAACTGAAGGTGTAAAATAAGAAAGTCTGATGCTGTACAACAGTGACCATAACAAAAGTCAGTGTACAGTGGCCTTAAACATAGGTTTTCTATAGTGCAGTATTGCTGCATTTTATAAACGCGCAATCTTTACTTATGAAACACTAAACTGTTCTTTCATTAGACTAACAGCCAATTATAACCTTGATTTAACTGAACCTTCTCCTATTTTGAGGCAGATGGCAAGAAAAAAGGGGGTTGGGAAACTGGAGTCATACAAATACTTTTATACCTGTTAAGTTCATTTCTGATATCCTCCAGCTCTTGTCGGTCTGTCTTCCCCAGCTCTTTTTCTTCTGCTGCCAAATAGCGCATCCTCATGTGCTCCAGCTCTTGTTGCTGTTTTTTAAGGTGAGCCATTGCATTTTCTTGTTCACGCTGATGTGGAAAGGCGTGAAGACATAATTCAGTTGACTATGTAATTACATATAAAAGTGCTAATTATAGTGACAAGAGCAAAACTTCAGGAATGAAGTCATGACAGTTAAGTTCCCAGCAGTGTTAGAAATGCAGGAGTTAAACAGAATGTCTCAGCCATTGATATCTATAATGCAGGAAGATCAGTGACTTATCACAATTGCAGTAAACCTGTCTAGGCTGGATCAGCTGAAGCACAGCTATCTTCCCATTAACAAAACAACAAAAATTTAACAAATTTTTACAAATTCTGGCTTAAGCTAGTAGACATAAAACTTACACTTGTGGAACTGCTCAAGATACTGAGATTTATTTCTTTGCTACAAGGTACTTTAAATTGTAAATTTTTTTGAGAAATAAAAATCAGAACAATGCTAAGTACCTGCAACAAACTTCCATCATCAGCCCCATAGTGCCTAGTGTCAAAGCTTGGAGAAAAAAAGCCTTGAAAACAAAACTTGGGTGAAGTTTTTTTACATTTGTCTAGCTCTATGCAAAACCTCAGATAACTTATTCTGTGGATTTAATGCAATTAATCTACCCATTCTAAAAGCTGGGTTTTTTTAAGCTCTACACAGTGTAATAAAACCAGTGTTTGAGTCCACTATCACTTTGTGACATCTAAGTGTCTTCATGAAAAGTGAGGTCCTCTCTCCACTTGTCTTCCTCCCAGTTATTTTCCATATGACCTTGTGCACTAACTCAATACAGTCAATCATAAACTCTGAATGAGACACAAGACTTAAGGTAAAATGGCATTTCTTCTGTAGTTAAATAAAGCAGGAGGTTAGACAAACATCTTGGATCTATATATACTGTGAAGTGCAAGGTTACCTTTGCAATTGTTATCATCTGAAATATGCGATTGTTAATGTCTAAAAGAGGTAAAAAAAGAGATAGTTTGATGTGTGAGTGTATTCACTACACAGTGAACTTAATAATATTTGGAAGAGTTCAATTAGGCAGTTTCCTGAATCTCTGTTCCCAGCATCTTAAGCACTCCCTATTGATGATCAGTAAGTGATAATAAAATCTGAATTTCACAAGGAAATGGCATAAACAAAGATTCTAATTGTTACTGTGAGCAGGCAATGGAGTAAAGCTCTGCAAAAGTCTTGCTACCAAAGATAATTCTTCATATGCTTCTGAATGCTTCAGAGGTGGTGACGAACTGCTAGAAGTCCAGACTGAGCTCTGCCGGGGGCGCAGTAGAAGGAAATCTTTAAACAAAAGCCGCTTTGTCAGTGGGGCTCTGTCTGCAAATCCCGTTGTCATTTCAACTGACCTGGGGCATCTCAGCACCAATTTGACACCTAACAGAAGTATAAGTCCAGGAGAAATCTTCCCAGGCCGAGATTGGAATGTGTTATAATCGAGAAACAACGTTGAAGCCGATGTGGCTGAGGTAAGCATTTTGAAATGCTGTTTTCAACTACTGCTAAAAAGTGTCTGTATGCAAGCTTATGCTTTTTAGCCTAAAGGTGGAATCCATTGATAGTTCCAAGCCATAAGGCCTAATCATCAGAATAGGACAGAACTGTCTGTGGTAGAGGTGAAGACTTTTGGTCATCAGGGTTCTACAAGTTTCCAGGAATGCTCAAAGTCCACAAAACTTAACACAAAACTTAACACAAAATCATAGCATGTATGTAACCCCAGAATACTTGATACTAAATCCAACACACCAGCTAGGCAAATTTAATGTTAGAACTACAGTGAGACAGGCCAGAAAGCCTGAATAACAACTTGTTAAAGGGAACATACTAATAATAAAACCAGAAGCCAGAATCCTGCCAAAGAGTCCCCAGCTGATAGATAACTGAAGCATAAAAAAAGGACTCAGGGAAGATAAGGCCAGAGTCCACCCTTCCCGACCAAGAGTTTATTGAAGTACAACATTCCCATGTGAGAGTTATCCTTTTTATTTGGGCCAGGTTTGAAAGACAGTCTCAGACTGAAGTAGAATAGGTTTTAGAACAGGAATCTACAAATACAGACAGCAAATATTAACCAGTCATTAAAGTCAGCTGATCTTATCAAAGATTTTTCAAGAGTTCTAAGGAAATTCAAACAAAGTCAGAAGCATAACTGTCACTAAAATTGGCCTTGATATCACAGGAATAACTTTTCCTCCATTTTTTATTTTATTCTTTCTTAAAACAGATGCCTTGGGAATATCCAGAAGCTATGAAAAGGACTTACTTCCCCAGCGGTCAAATTAGCTGAAATAACTAAAACCAAAACAGGATGCATGGGTACACCAGGAAGAAGAAGAAAAAAAACACAAACCCAAAACAACATACCAAAGAAACCACCTACAACCAGACACATACCTGAAGCTGTCCTCTGATTACTCAGGATTTAGAAGATGAAAGGATAGCAATTGGTCATTTCCACAATAGCAAGAAGGTAATGGTAGACTCCACAAGAACTTTGCTATACTCAAGGGGAAGTCAGTTTGCTACCGATACAAAATTATTCAGTGAGGAAAAAGGTGTATGTGAAAGAGTGGACAAAAATACCAGTTTGAAAACTAAAGACATAAATTAAGAATACATTCACCAACATCTGTTAAACACAACAGCCTGAATGCAACTGCTCACCTACAATGTACCGAATTAATTGACTGAGGGCAGCTGGAAAAATATTCAAAGACATCCAACCTGGTTTTCTAAATCTTGTGTATCTAGTGGTGGCCTCTGTATGGACTAGATTGGTATCTCACATCAATTGACTAGTTTGGCTTTTTCCACCCAACGAAAAACACTGGCTGAAAGTCAAAACTAGGTAAATTCCAGCTAGAGACATGATTCAAGTTATTAAAACAGTGCAAATTAATCACTTAAGTAATAATACCAAACATTTTAGCAGCTCCATCACTGGATGTGTTCAGGATGAAGTTGGATGGGGCTTTGAGCAACCTTGTCTAGTGGGAACTGTCCCCGTCCAAGGCAGGGGGGTTGGAACTAGATGATCTTTAAGGATCTCCCCCAACCCAAACTATTATATGATTTGGTGATACTTCATCACAGAATGTTTTGAATTAAGATAAACACTTGTATTTTTAAAAACGCTACAGATAAAGCATTACTGTTGAAGTATTTAACAAAGAAAAGAAAGAGGGGGATTTTTTTTTCCTGTAAAGTCCTAGCAAGTATCACAATGGTATTCTCTGGTTTCCAAGTATCTGGATAGGCAACAGCATCCAGACAGTAAAACCAAATTCCCAGTACACAGTGGGATATGAGGAGGAATTATCTTAACTATTTTGACAGTTTTATCTTGAAATTGAGTTATCTTGAGTTGTCTGCTTTGCTAAGTACAGGGAGTAAGATAAAGTGTTGAGCATGAGCTAGTCTCAAATAAGTTGGTATAAAAACAGTACAACTTAAGTTATAGTACCAGTAAATAAATGGGCAGCAAATCTGATTATCTCAATTACCCAGAATCTAAGTATGAGGCCAGGCTAATATCTACTGCTTTTTGAGACTATCACTATTTGTGGTGTTCTCACTTGATAACCAATGTTTAAACCTTTTGAAAGTGAAGCCAGCTAAAGGAATGCTGTGTTTCAGAAAAAAAAGTGATGGCTGACATCCTTCTTAGATGATGTAAAAATTAGAAATCTTACAGAAGAAGAGTTCTAAACACCATTATCTCCTTCTTTAGCATTTCTACCTATGCTGATTTGTAGATATGATTAGCTTCAGTCCAGTGACGGCGAGGGAAAGGATTAACTTTGCTCTGCAGTTCAGTTTATTCATGCTGTAATTGTGCCACTTAAACTAGTACTACTGTCATGGAAGGATGGGGTATTAATGTAACTCTGTCAAATTTGTGTATCTCAGTAATTCTATGAGAGCAGTTCTGTTGGGGAAACATTGCCTGAAAAGTAATACTGGAAAACTACTGCAAAACAGAATAGCACTTACTGCTAGCACAGCAAGACTTTAACATGCCAGCAGAAAATGACATCTCTGCCTACTAGTGAAAAAGAGTATAATGAGACAGATTAGAAACACAAATCATCAAATAGCTGTGACTACACTGAATAGAAGTCTTCTAATCCAGTCCTTCAATTTGTGGAGGCCAGATCTGTAAAGTAGTATTTTGAAAGTGTTCTTACAGTTGCAGCTTCAGAGGAAAGACATAACTGTGTGCTGGCCATAAGAAGCATATGGTACTACAAGTTTCATGAGAAGTTGATAAGTTACTCTTTGAGGCAGGAAAGTTCAATAATCCAGAGGTTTCCACTGTTCAGCAACATGCTCACAATGGCAACCTGATAGCTAAAAAAGGCATTTTAAATTCAAAGTATATGTTAGACGAAGTACATATACTGCAGGTTAACAGAAGAGAGTCTGAAGCTCAATCAGACCAGGAAGAAGAGAGAATATTCCTAATACTTTCCTACCAATCAGAAGAGTTATCATTTAATAGCTTGGTCTTTTATGCTCTCACCAAACTAGCTGGTTTCAAAACCATACTTTAATTAACTATTATCTTTAGTGATTAATAAAGCCAAGAAAAGTACAAAAAGAGAGAAAGATGCAAAAAGCCAAGGAGACGTGTAGGAAAAGCAAGGCTTTCCTGAGAAGTCCTTTGTTCAGTTCCTATTACTTATGATGGTTTCTCTCTGGGAAAAAGGTCTGCAAAAAAACCTAAAAACAATAAAATCAATGTCGTTAGTAAGCATGCTTGTTGCTCAGGATAATCTCTAGATTTGTAAGGAAGTAGGCTTTGATATAGAGGTTGCTAAATTCTTCTTTTATCCATAGAGAGGGAAAACTCTGTCATATTAGGATATTTTGTCTCCAAGTCAACATTGGGTAGGGCTTCTTTCCAGACAGATGTGATTGGAGATTTAATTTGATTACTAGTACAATTGTGATGTAAACATGACAAACATTTCCTTATTTGGGAGGGGTAAGGGAAAACATGAGATTCATTTTAGTCCTGTAACAGTGAAAGTCAAGAATTTCTGTAGCATTCCATGCCATGACCCTGAATAATGACATTAAAGTGCCATAACATTACATTAAAAAAAAAAAAATCAACACTCTGAGGGAAGACTTCCCTAGCATTCAGTTTAAGACAGTTTAACTTGAAAAAAAAAGACATGAAAGCAAGAGAGAAGGGATTCTGCAGATTCATTTATGATGGATCCTGTATGTAATTTAAGTTACACACTTCATACACTGATTTTCAAGGGTCTTTCCCAACATTAGTCTTTGACTCCTTTAAAAGTCTGTCATAACAATTTGTAGGGTGCATAACAGCAAACTTGCTCTATGTATACCATTCATAGCAGAGCAACAGAAACCCATTTCCTAATAATCCATCAGTACAAGAAGATGGCAAGGAATTTACAACAGTTTTTTGATAAGAAGTGAGGCATGCTGATTTTGAATTCATTTATATACAATTTTTTTATGATATGTTGCGGTACCATAAAAGACTGCCTTTTGTTAAGATGAGAGAGAAGGAAGGATTCCTTATTCATCACAGTGATGAAACTGGTGCCACTTTATCAGAGACCTTCAGGTATTAAATCCACTTTCCATTACAGCTCAAAAATCCACTGTCCATTGGGCACCAAGCACTTTTTAAAAAAAAAAAAAAAAAGAAGGAATTGAACTCTACTGCATAGTAGTAATTGAAATGTAGAATTTACTGTGAGAACTTCCAAAATAAAAAGAATCAAAACAATATTAACACTGCACATTTATGGTACTAATAAAGCAAAGTCCTACATTTTTAAATCCACTTGTAACATCTTCCTTTTATTCTGTGTATACTTAAAAACTAGTTAGAATTGAATATAAAGTTATTTTTTTACTCCAGTGCACACAAATTTATGCATACATACTCACATGCTTAAAATTCTCAAGTCAAGACTTTCTGACATACTTTACATTTCCAGAGGGAATATGCTCCTATAATATATCCTGAAGTAAGGAACATTTCAGATTTATTCCCAACTGCTTACTGTAGCCAGTCAGGCTGTTTTAAGCCTCAGGAAGACCTACTAGAATTGTAAAATTTAAACTTTCAGAATTTTGAATTTTTAAATTTCAGGTAAGGGAACACTCTGGAATCATCAGCTGCTGGACTGAAGGCAACTTTGTGGATAGAAGATACACTAGAAGCTCAGGACACTTGGAAACTTTACTCTTACATTACTGTCTAATTATCATCAGCCACAGTGATAGTGCGAGTGTGAAATAACAGTGATAGTGTTACTTTATCCTTCCTGCCCCCCACCCCCCAATAAAACTTATCACCAGTATTCCTATTATTAATTTAATATTTTGTCATTCTCTTCCTACATCACCACAAACAAAACATATCCAATGCAAATAAAGCCACATACTAGCTATCAGATCATTTACTTCACTGTTTTACTCCTTTTCTTCACCAGTTTTCATCTCCACTGTAGTGCTTGAGACACAGAATACTGTCTTAGGAACTCACATGCTAGGAACTTCAATCATGTTTTGAAACCTACGGTACTACAGGAATATCAGCATTAAATAAAAATTAACCAGTAATAAAAACCCTTCAAAATTTCAATTATAATCAGATCATACAAGAATCCCTGTACACCGCCAGGTGCTCTAGTCAAGAGGCTCTTCAATCAAGGAAGCACAATCTCTATTTTACCATGGCTGCCTATAAATCCAAAAGGGAGATGTAAACATACATACACTAGACTAAACAATGGCTAAATAGCAGCCACTATTCACTCCCCCACTCACACATACCATACAAGTCTGTGGGAAAAACTTACCATTGAAGCTAAGGAACTCAAGTAAAGTTTTCTGAAAATAACCCAGAGCTGACAAGTTAGTAGGAGGGCCTGGATGGTTTCAAGACACAGTTTTTAACCAAGACTTGGACTGCCAACTGGGTTTTTTTTTTGGTGCCTGTTTTTTTTAAACAAAGATTTACATCCCATTCTTGGCTAAATTACTTATAAATTAATCAAATTAATTACTGAGTGGATAAGCAAGACACTGGACAAGACAGACTGAATGTCAGCCAGCCAATACAGTCTATGTTGTTTTAAACAAATGTATCAGTGCTGCATTTAACAGATCTGTAGGGCACAAACATTAAAATACTCGAAAATATTTCTCCCGTAACACTGCATAATGTATGCATGTGCATTTAGGCATTTTGTGTTTTCTAGATTATAACAGATATGAACTGCTGAAAACAACATTTCTGCCAGCTTTGATTTTTGTTTTGATACATTGTTTCTTGCACTCGACAGGTACTGAATTGATCTAAGAACTCTGCAAGCATGTATGCAGTGGTTTGACTGCTCTCAGAATGCTCACATACATGAAAATTATAGAAGAATCATTTGTGTAGCATTGACAACTTCCATTCAGCAAAATTTGAAAGACAAACCTCTGGAAATGATAAAAAACTACCTGGGTACATAGATACCTAATTAACTTGTTCACAATTTTGTTTTCCTAAAGCTGAGCAATGATATAATAAATGAAGTATTAAAAGAGACTTGCACTAAGTAAAAAGGAGGGAAGTAAGTTGGGTAAAGTCAACGTTCACTCAGCTTTACAAACTGTGTTTAAATTCAACTAACTTCTATATTTTGTTAAGCACAAGTAAACACGATGTGTATATGCCCTCATGTACTTTAGATCTATTTTTGGTTACCGCTGGCACTGTGTTTAGCATGCAAAATCCTAGACATGGAGAAGTTTAGAACATTTTCTATTAACAGTCCCCTACTTTTCTAAGTTATATACTGCATATCTCATATTCTGCAAAATATAAAACCATCACAGATGTGTGCTAAGAACTAGTTCCAAAGTAAAAGGAAACTTTTTAATTAAGGAAACATTGACTTCTATGGTTGCAAATCATAAGAAAATTTTACTAAATGCTTAGCCTGGAGATTATGCTTCTTTAATTCACAGATTGACTGTACAAGGTCACCTTTGAGTAATGGAAATCTCTGTTTAAACATTTTTTTGGCAATGGGCACAAAGCATTAGATCTCATTTCCAAGACTTACCAGCTGGGTTTTGTCATTAACATTTATTAACAATCTAAGATATGGCTTTCAGCGTCTAATCCTCACTACACAAATGTTTTGTATAGTTCTCTAGAGAGCTTTGGTGTGACAAATTACTGGCACAGATTACAGCCCTGTGGCTATTCACCAGAGGCAATACAAAATTAACATGGTACTAATCCAATTTAAACAACAAATTGGTCAAACTATGCACAATTGCACAAATCATCTGAACTAAAGCAAATCTAGAATTTCTGAAGCAACAGTTACTAAATTTGTATTTAAAACACAGTAAATGGTTTTTGATCAGCTCTGCTTCAACTTTTATTTGGCTCTTTAAAGTCACTTAAATCCTTTATCAATAGGCGAAGTATAAGATGAAGCACAGGAGTACAAAAACCACAAGAAACTACTTCAAAAGGGTTTGTTCTGTGGTAAAAAAGTTTTAGGCAGTGTAATTCACTTCATGGTTCAAGAGGATCATGGCAAGAGGATCAGCTGAGACCATCTATATATGTTACTAATTTCAGATCATCAGGTCTATGGTGATGAAATTTATAATAAAAACCTGACAGCAATATACACTAGAGCTGATCTGGCAGGCAACACTCTTCTCTTATTTTACAGGAATTTTAAAATATGGTAGTAAAAAATCTAGCCTGGACAATTCATGGCTGCTGAAGAAATCTTAATCAGAGACATAAGTTTTATGTTCTTCCTTCTATCATCTTATCAAGCATAGATATTTCAGAAATTACAGATGAAAATTCATTACTCCTTTTATCACTAGGCAGAAGAAGATCAATTTGAATTTTTAATTATTAATAGTGATTATACAGCACATACATTCTCTTAACAGAGCCACAGATTAAAAAATGTAATTATTCATTAGGAGATGGTGGGCTTAGCTTCTTACTCTCCAAAAGTTAAATACCACAGCAGTAGTAATGAAATGGAAACTGTAATCCTTAAAAAAACCCCACAAAAACAAAACAAGAACAAAACTAAAAACACAGAACTCTTTTCCTCAAGCAGGAAGAAGGTGTGAATACAGATAATAAGTTTTACTAAACTTAAATTCTGAAGCCTAATATCTATTTCAATGTTTGGTCAGCAGCAGGGATTAATTATTTACTAATTTTTTTGTCAATACCAAGGGAAATTCTTGCTATTTCTTAGGTACACCGTTTAGCTAATGTTTACTGTAATTCATGAAAGACAAGCGATGACAAAAACCACAGAGACACACAGATTCAGTATCTGCTACACCTGCAAGTTTCAGAATATTTTCAAGTCAGATGTATATGACTATATACATATATACACACACAAGCTCTGTTAAAACAGTAATAAAAAGCATGCCATGTTAGTATGAGATTAGGATTTCCAAAAGCATGAGAAAGTTTCACTTCCAGTTTAAATTTCTGCAAGTTTACTTCACTCGACAGTATCCAGCAAATCTTAAACCATTGTTTCTAAGAGCTAAGACTTGTTTCTTATCTTCGCTCTTCATTCATTTTAAAAGTAAAATACAGAACAATTAGGATTGTAACTGACCAAGATAGCTGGACCTGGAACAAAATATTTTCTCTGGAAGTACTAACTGAGCACTATTGGGAATGAGATTAATAAAACTTTTCTTTTTTGAATCATGTCTGGTTTTAGCTACGAGAATCTTCTTCGGCAGACCTGAGCCTTAGTCTTTCCTGAGTTCAATGTCAAGCTCAAATCAGTTTTGCTGTTCTTATTTTTGTAAAAAGCATAGCTCAGAGCTTTAATTTTGCCAAGACAAACACTAATAAAACAAACTGCCAGTAGTTAACAGTAATAAGTAGCTTCCAACAGTACATCAACTTCGTTGTCTCATGCAGTGAAAGAAAACCTCCATACCTGTTTTAACCTTGCAAGTTCTTTCAAAGCCCTTGTCCATTGTTGTTTGTAGTGGAGCTTTGACTTGGTAGCTGACTCTAGTTTTCTTTCAAGTTCAACCTAAAAGCAATTAAAATCCTATCAGCTGAAGGAATAACAGCAGTAACAATCACTGAAAGTTGTATATATACAAAGGGTCTGGTTTAAGAAAAGTGTTTATGTAGTGTAACATACAACATAATCTAAAGCTGTTATATAATATAACATAAATATTATGGCACATGAACATTTTCTTGTTTAAAATATAGCCTTATTTTTATTGGATAGCCATCTATACAAAAAGAAAAAGATTAGTTTTTAGCACTAAATCTGCTGATGTAACCTTTAAATTTAAGATTCTCAAGTTAGCAGAGCTCCCCTCCCCCCCCTTTTTTTCAAAGTAAGATTATAAACACTAATTTAACAGAAAAAGTAATGGATAAATCTTGCCTCTAAAAAGTGAGTAGATTTTTTCTCCCCTTTCCTGCAGCTGATGGAAGATATGTGCTACATTCTTTCCTCTGAAACAGATATCTGCTCAAACCGTTCCTTAAAAATCTATTGTGAATCTTTGATCTTGCTATCTAAATAAACCTTAAAAAATGTCACCACAAAATCCATTGCATTTTGTGCAAAAAAAATTAGTATTACAAGGCATATGAAAATAGTTACAATGCATGCACAGAGTGACCTGAAAAATTAAGCATTTTTTGAGGCAGTAATATTTTCTTTTAACCAGACAAAAATTACTTACTACTAAACTTGTAAAGATCATAAAGCACCGTTTTTTAAAAAAAATCTAACAAATATAGGAAATGTAAAAATATTTAGGACAAGAGTTTAAAAAAGTCTATAGAGACAGAAACATATTTTAAATAACTTGCTTGTATTATTAGAAGATACTCAAGTATACAGCAGCATGCAGTCTGGCCATATAACTGAGTTCATTTTGTGCCAAGAAGCCTGGTCCAAATTGTTTCAGCTTATTTAGTCAACAATTTGACTCAAACCTCACAGTAATTCTGAGCACAAAATGCCCATGTGTGTGGCTTTAATTAGCAAAATATGCTTTATTTAAGGTATATATGGCTTCTAAGAAACCAACTTATGACAGTGATTCCACTCCACTGATAAGTAACACAATCTCTTTTCAGAAATACTTAAAAAATAACACACATAATGGAATACCATTAAATTAATCCTCACAAGAAAAATCTTCATCTTTATTTAGTTTTACAAACAAAATCCTCAGAGTCCCCAGCATAAATCACAACGGTAGCAACTGCCTTAGCCTCAATACTACTGCTTCCTCTATAAAAATAAGGCCTTATTTGTATCTGAATATTCAAAGTATGAAAAAGTTGTTGGAAAAAGGAAAACAAAATGGACAAATTAACCACTTCTTCATGCAAGATTATTCTACATCTCCCTTATCAGTGAATGGACTCCTGACAGTTTTTAAGGACTAGACAAATCCAAGATACCTTTTCTAAAGTGAGGAGATTTATTTCTGATTGTAGCTGGATTTCTGGTTTGCTGCTTTGCTGTTCTTTGTATTGCTGGAACTCCTTCTCCAAAATTTTATGCTTATTTTCTGCTTCATAAAGCTACATTGAAGGTATCAAAATATAATGCAAGTTAGCAGAAAAACCAATTAATGAACAAAGAATTAGGTTACAGAACTTAAGTTACCCCTTAGTCCCTGGAACAAACATCTTACTGTCAAGTATTTGATATAAAACAGACAACTAAAGCTACACATTCATAATTAATGATTTCTTGATGAAGGCATACAATGTTTTAGTAGGAAATTTTAAGAGACTCTTTGCTCAGTGCTGGAAAGAAAAAACAAGTCTGTCCTCACATACAGATGACCAAGATTTACAAACATTGCTGTTCACATTTCTAAAATGACTTACTGAAGAAACACAGAAAACAAAGCTATTTATATTCACACATCTTTTAAGGAAAGCCAACAGTGTTATCTACTATATGAAATTTTATTAGTTAATTTCACCAGAATAACTTGTTCAGGAATGTCTGGAAGAGGAAACAACTAATACTTTGTACAGTCAAATAATGATTTAGAAGAAAAGCTGAAGTAGAAAGACTTCAGTGACTAATGACTTAATGCTATGTACCTCTGCCCTCACTGTGTACTTCCAGTCTGATTAATATTTTATAAACAGAGAGCTTTGCTTTTCATCTTAAAATGGGTAATGTGAAAACTGATGCCAATAAACAATTAGTTTTCCACAAAGAAACCAAGCAAGTAAAATGTTTAACAGCTTTTTTCATTACACCATATTAAAAATTCTAAGAATTTTTTGTAAGATATTTTCTAAGAGTAGCTTATGTTCTTCTTCTGTTAAATATTATTTGACAATAAATATCTTAACACATTGATGGAACTGGTGACTTCCAGCACAAAATATGATCCCAAATGCTCCACTTGTATTAACTAAGAGGACATAAATGCAAGTATTCCCATGAATTGTATCCAACAGTTTAGGACACTGGGTGAAAATGCTTTAGAGAATTCATTTCTGTTTCAAAGCCTACAACTTATTGTCTCAGTATATCAAAATTTTAATTCTTTGGATATCCTAACCAGGTCACCTCTATTTTTCTTTCAAAATGTCACTTTTTGCATCTATTATTATTTTTACAGAACTGATGTAAGAAAGTAAAGATGCTTTCTAAGGAGCCATACAAAAACATCGCACACTGCAGTTACTTTCCACATATAACCATGATAGCCAACTTGACAAAAGACATTATTGTTCATCATCTTTTCATTTTTACCAATTTCTTTTTAAAGCAGAGATATAGACACGATGCTGATGACAAAGATAATAACTAATTTCTTTAGATATGAAAAATGCCAGCTCTCCCTAGAATTTCTATAATAATGTTTAATTTCTTGTTTGGTTCTGAAAACACTTTCAGAAGTTGAATTTCTCGTGAGACCGGAGGCTGCAGACTGTTAGTGAACTACACAAATCACAGAAAGCACAACTTCCTTGTTCAGGGAGGAAGAGTGATGTTCAAGGTAGATGCTTCAAGGATCTTCTCTTGCACATAGTAGGACTTACCTCCAAGTAAGTTACACATTTAGAGAACTCTGCAATTCAAGTGTAAAAACTGCACTGACACATTTCCTTAAAAGGTAAAGGTAAGGAATAAGTCAAAGCATATTGTTTAGAACTATTATCATTTACTCCAGCACATTCCTTGTCAAAAAATAAACCAAAAAACAAACAAAACATGCACACCCAGAAAGGTAAAAAAGCAGCCCAGGAGAACTGCTTGCAACAGGAACCTTGTGCTTGTGCACATTACAAAGGGAGCCATCCTATAGTGAGACTCCAAAGCCAACAAACAAAACCCCACCCCATTCTCAGCAAAGCAAAACAAAAAGGTCATCTTATGCAGAATAGGTTGTAACAACTGCATGAGAGAGATTCAACATGGCAGAAAGAGCACAAAGAAAGACAGCCAGGATGATCAGCTGGAAGGAATGGCTTTTATATGAAGCAAGAGAAAACACAGCAGGGCTTGTGTTTGGAAGAAAGTATGACAGACACCTAAGTAATCAGGAACAGTACATGGCACAGGCACTAAAGGATTCTTCGTAATTATTAAGCAACAAGCTTAAAATGAACAAAAATAAGTTCAATATGCAACACATAATTAAACTTTATAACTCAATTCCACAGGATGTTGCAATGCTAAAAATACAAATACTTTTTAAAAGGGATCAGAGGAGTTCATGAAGAATACTTCCACTTATGGCTAGTAAATATGAAATGCTGCCTCTGGCTAAGGGTACATGTAACTCTTGATGCTATTGCTGGATATACCAAAATTGTATTTTCTCATTGTTCCATTTCTTATTTTCTTGCGCTCTAAATCCAGCCATTGCTGCAAAGGAATACTGAGTTAACTGAATCTTTGGTCTGATACAGTATATCTGTTCAGAGTAGGAAAAAATAAAGTAACTGTGATGGTATTGCAACCTATATAAAAAAAAAGTCTGTGAGTAAAGAGAATTCATTTGGAAGATGACTCCTAGGTGGTGGCATCTGGCCGCTTGAACTTGAAGAACTATTGGCTATCTTGGCTGAACTGATGCAGCATTGGTGTCTGCCAACAACATCTACAATGCAGAAGTGATCCACTTACTACTTTAAAGTGGATTGCATTCTGCAGTTTGAAACTGCTCATCTCAAATCAATCATTGTTCAGAACAGCCAAGATTAGCATCTTCTAGATTAGCAGCATTTTTTGTATTGGCTATATTATATAGTTCACTGTACAGTGGTTAACATACGCTGATGTGAAAGAAAGTGGGGTAGTATCAATGTTTAACATCAAACTAAAAAAACAAAACAAAAACCCAGCACAACTCTTTCCCAATACAAAAATATGCCTTTGGCTGATACAGTTCTTCAATTAGTCAAAGCTACTGTAGGATTATCACTATCACATGAGAAATGAAAAGCACCAAAGCAAGTATTTGATCTACATAAACTAAGTACTTTCAAAAGCACTTAGTTGTTACTAAGATTTAATCTCCTTAACAACCAATTAAGTGTCTAATATTGCAACTGTTGAAAAAAGCTCATACTAGCTTTTAAAATTTTACAGTATGCTTTAACAGTCAAGAAAAATAGCTAGACTAGCCTTGTCATCAGTGCAAAAGCTAACTTACAGGACAAAGGAATTTGGTCTAAATTTTCTTGGTTTAATGAAACAACTACTTTCAGAATAGAAGATTACAATAAAACAATTTCCCCCCTTAATAAGGGTACCAAAAATATTTTTTTTGCAATTAAGAATAAAACAAACCGCATAGTCAAGCTACCTAGATCTTTTGCTAGTTGATGACAACTTATTAAGTTACTGAAATGCATACCGCTATTCAGGTTCTACATGTAATGTAGGCTTATAATTGCAGTTTGATTTTCAGTATTAAAAAAATAATTATAACTGCTACATGGCAAACTGGTCCTACTGCTGAGCAAGACCAAGACAGATGGATCCCAGAGCAGGGCTCACCAAGGAGATAATTTTTATTACAAAGTTGCCAGCATACACTTGCCTCAAAATCACTGCTCAAGTCCAGAATGCTAATACTTACTTTTAACGCTCCATACTTACTTAAAAAAAATGCTAAAATAAGTAAGTGATTGAGGCAAAAAAAATCTGAAGTGTACTTACCTGCTGCTGTAAGCGAATCTTGTCTTCTTCCAGCTGTTTGATTTTTGATCTTTCTAGCTCAAGCTGGTGTGCACATTCTTCTCTGGCTCGCCGCACAGAATCCTGAAGCTCCTGCAGATTTCGTTCATGCTCTGCTTGCAACTCCTTCTTTACTCTTTGAAGCTTAAAAGGGAGACATATTTATATTAATCCATAGGTTCAAGAGCTTTATTTTAAGAGCCTTTCTTACAACTGTTGCTACTACTTCTGACAGAAAAAATTTGTTATCCAGTTTAGAAATTAAACAATAGAAATGACATTGTTATCTACATGTTTGCTATATACTTTTTTATTGGCTTTCAGTTTAACTAATGACCTGCAAATTACTGTATTTAGGCTACAAGTACACTCTTGCTTGATTACAGTAAAAACACAGCTATCTGTATCTCTATTGTACTTTCCACAGGGAATGGCTAAAGGCAAATTTTACAACCACCTTTCTACTACAAACTGAAATGCTAAATACACCCCTTCACTACAGCCAAAGTACCTATAAGTCAGTAAGCCTACACCCTTCAAACTGAGCATATTGATAGAATTTCTCATTGAGCTAAACAGGAAAAGAGTCCTTGACATGTTTGAACTTTCTAGAAAGATATTACCAGCCCAGAGAACTGCAAGCTGAATAGAAACCTCTCCAAATGGCACATTTCTCAAACTCTAATTGCTACATGAAGCCTACATCATTTTGTCTAGATGCTTTTGGAATTCACTGATTTTTATTATCTCTAAACCCTTAGGTCAGAATCTCACTAAATATACAGCAAGTTTTGAGATAAACACCTATGAGAGTCAAATTAAATACTTTCACTCAGACTGAAATGCACTCAACCAAACCTCAACACTGGAGATTTTGCATAGAAGTTAAAGGTCAAGTCAGTCAACATTTACAGCACAAACTGCATCTTGAGGGCTACAGACAGACTGAGTACAGAACAGGACATGGGCTCAACTAGTCAGTCCTTGTGCTGGGAGCTTTAACTTTGTTCACAAGCACAGGAGGCACTGACATGATACAAAATTTAATCTGAGCTACAGGAGGAAAGAGAATTTGTTGGACTGCTAAGTCACAACAGCAGTTTACCTATATATTCATGAGTTTGCTCTGAAGTACAAGAATAGGCAGCTTATTTTCTTTCTTTCTCTTGTCATATGACTAGCTTCCCTGAGGACTTGCCCCCCATGTCCTGATCTTGGGGGTGTTCTGTGAGATCTAGAAACAGTGGTAGCTACTGGTTTCTCTTGCATCTTCTTTGGGCCTGTCACTATAAAAAAAAGCCAAAAAAAAAACCCCAATGAAACAGGAACTCTACCAAACTGTTGCATAATAAAACCTGGACAGTTGCAGTCTCTCTCAGCTCCCTTTGTCACCATCTCCTCTTCCAATGGTTAATCTAGCAATTACTGTTTGAACTAATGCACTCTTGTACACATGTACAATGTTCACCTGACAGTACTGAACTTGAGATATGCTAATGTTATATAAATGTCTCCACTGACACTCTAATTCTATGAATAGAAAATGTACAGTTCTGTAATGCTAGCAACCCAATTCAGAGTTAACTGAATTTCCATATCAGTAAAAAAGTGTAGTTGTAACAAAACTTGGCTTAAATTATTAGTGCTCCTCTATGTATCAGTATGAATGCAGCTATTTCAGTTCTTATATAAAGGTCACAATTGTCTCAATATGATAGCAAATGTCACAAACAGCTCATGCAATTGCATTGCTAAAAAAATCACAAAACACTTTTTACCTCTGATTCAGCACTAAAAAGCTGTCGTTCTCTCTTATCTAGATCTCTTAGGGTTTTCTGAAGCTGTTCTTCCAACACAGTATATTCTGCTACCTAAAAGAACAAAAAAGTGCAATGAAAAAATGTTTCAGATAGATGAAAAAACTTACTCTTGCTATGGTATGAAATATTCACAACTTTAGTTTGGAAATATGCATATAAAACAAGTCTCCAGCTCTTAATGAAGAAAACATGATGGAGAGCCTTTCTTTCCAATACAATAAAGGCTAACAGGTTATTGGGCACTCCTGGGCTGTAGAAGTGCTTTGTGACCATGCAAGTAGAAGGTAACTGAAGTTAAAAAGCTTGCAGAGAAAGCAAGCTAGCTTAAAGGATTTCTAACAATTATTCTGTAATTAAGGACTACCTTTAATTTTTTGTACTGTTGTAGACTAGATAGATGCATACCCGTAAGAGTAAGGGCTAATCACAAACCTTTTGTTCTATGTTATAGGTATGAAATATCTTCTTAAATCTTATAATTATTTATAATGAGACTTCAAGCAAGTGTAAGAATAAGTTTCTTTACCTTTTTCTTCACTAATGCTTCTCTTTCTCTATCTCTTTTCTTCCATTCTTCTGCAAGTGCTTGCATATGGGCCATTTCCTTCTCTTTAAGCTTTTAAAAGGAAAAAAATGGAACAAAAACCCCAAGCCAGAAAACCAAATCAAAATTGTTGGTACTGCAACCTTAAAGGAGAGTACTAGCAGAACAAAGTCCTGAAGCAAAAGAATTTAAAACTAAGTTTTGTACATTGACTTATGTAACTCAAGGTACCATTCTGGTAGTGAAAGATATTTGTTACCCTTAAGCATAAAACACAACATAAGCCCAAGTTTGAGAAAACCTCTAACAAATAGACATTAATTCACCAGTATCTTTTAAAAAGAAGTATGAGACTCTAAAACACCTAGAATGACTTCAAGAGTGGAAACACAGCAAGGGGCTTTGAGGATAAAGAAATGCAGCAGTAATATTTAACAACAATAATTTGAATCTTGAGTATCAAGATTTCATAAACAGTAAGGTGAAATTGTGAAGGAAGTATTCTGTATTTCACTACCTAGCACCTACTTGAGTCACTTAAAGAATTAACCTTCCTTAAGAGTACGGAAAACATTTCTGTGCATCTGAACTTCCAATACTCTGTAAGAGCAAAATCCAGTTCTTACTCAAAAAAAAAGGCAAAGTTTAAGAAAAATGCAGTCAATATTCCTCTCACCAGTTCTGTTTAAGCTTATCTGGCAGTCATGCAGTTTAAGAAATGAATAGAAAGAATAAAAACCTGATTTTCAAAAATGTCCTCTTGCATTTCCTTCCACATTTCTAACTCAAGTGCTGCTTTGTATTCAAGAGTTTCTCGAGGCTGTGGATGGTCTTCTGGGGCACAAGGTAGCTGAGTGTGAGGGACCTGCCGTAGTTGACCAGCGCCTACACACTGATATAATAACAGTGGATTTTTAACCAGAAACCCTACTTTCCAAAGAAGTGTGCAAGGAAAAGGGTTAGGATTCATGTAAAATTTACTTGGGAAGAATCTGACACCAGAACTTCTTGCATTTTCACAAGCCCGTAGTCTTCTAAAGTGATAGCATACGAAAGCTCTGCTATTCTGTTGCCTGACCTATAAATCACATTAAAATGTTATTTTAATGAAAACTATCTTAAAAGTACAGAAAGTGAATTGTAAGACAACAAAAACCCAGCAAAGCTGAAGTGCTAAAAGGTTCCAAGTAAGCTCAGAGACTTTAAACAGTTGCTTGTATGAGAGCCCAAATACGCTCTCTCATATGCTTATGGGAGTCATGCTTTAAGTTACGGACTTATTTATATACATCTACAGAAAGCTTTCTGACTTTAACAGATAACTTCTCATTGAGGACCTATTTCACTAACAGCTTACTACCATCAACGCTTCCATATAACAAGAGAATGGTCCAAAATTCTAATTGTAGTCTTAAATGTTTCTAACAAATATACCTGTTGAATGCAGCTATTGCTGCAGACTTAATTCTAAGACACTCAATGAATTTCATGAGCCTTGCTTTTTAAAATATTAACAGAAGCTTTCTAGTTATCCACAGTATAAGTCGTCACTTAACATATCATGTGTGGTGATCCATTTTTGAATTATGAAAAAAACACATTTCCAGGCACTTCAGCACAGAGAACTGCCAACTTTAAATCCACTTATGGGTTCAACATCTGCCTGCTCTTTGTCAGTGGAAAACTGTCTTGACAACAGATAATTTTGATAAACTAATTTGAAATTACTGCAGTTTCTGCTTAAGTAGTACAGTTTGTCTCTGGCTGTCCCATCTCTAATCATAGACAAAACGTAGTAAACAAAGGTAGTTTTCTTCATAGAAAAGTATTAAGAGAAGGAATATGCACAAATCATGTAACAAAGTTATCACTAGTCTAACATGAAAATACACTGCTATGTGGACCTGTACTTGGTCAGAAACCAACCTATAATTTCATTTCAAAGTATTCAATGATGCAAAGGCACAACCACTTGAAGCCTAGGAACTAACCACAGCTGTAGTATTCAGGCAAATTCTCTTCCAGCAAATATAAGGAAACAAACAAACAAACATTTGTACTTCACATAAGTTAATATAAAATTACCGCATTAAATTCTTACAACTTTCTATCAGTCACTGATTAAAAAAACCCACAAGATTCACGGTAGTGGACCTCAGCAATCTGAGTAACTAAGTCAGTTTAACATATCAGGTAAAAAGAACATTCTACCTACAACAGCAAAGCTAGAAAGGCATCAGCACAGCAAAATGCAGAGACATGACTACATTTTGAGAATGCCATCTAGTGGCTCAATTTTGTGCAAAACCAGGTTTCATTTTAACCAACTTTATCAGTGAGAGTGTGAACCTTTATGTACAGTGAGGTCATAAAGGAACTCTCCACAGAATCAGGTCATGCTGGCTTTCACATAAAAATTTAAACAACGTCAGAGATCAATTTTTTATCAATTTCAGAAGGTGGGAGGATCTTTAGGTCAGTAACATGAAGTTTCCTGTGTCAAATATAGCAAGTTTTAATAATATATAGGATTAGAGGTTTAAAACCAACCTCAGTCTTAACAGCAACTATATTTATTTCTAAAGGCATAATCAAGTTCCATTTTACATAAAAAAATAAAACGGGTCTAGACACCGATTGCTATCACAGCTCCTATCTTCAACAAGGACACAGGACAGAAGTAACTATAAATTAAGTTTTGTGATATACATTGAAAAGTCACCCCTCTATGTAAATGAGCATTTATCATCAGACAGAATATTAACTAATAACACTGCTCCTTCTGATGTACAGAAGCTCAAACCCCTCCTACTGTGACTGGGAATAATCCTGAAACAGGAAACCTCTCCACTCTGTGGATTTGCCTGTCCTCCTAAATCTCATTGCAGTCAGCTGCATCTATGGACAAAGTTTTAACTACATTCTGGAGTATCAGTAGCTTTGTAATTGTTAAGTAACTTAATCAGGAAAGTGCTTCAATAGTATTTTTTTTTTTCAATTATTTATTTATTTAATCTGTGAAACTTGCCCAAGATCATGATTAGATAAAGGTTTATTACGAGTCTGGTGGTAGCGCTGGGTTGCACAATATGCCTGTGGCAATCTCTTGGATGCCTATTGCCACCCCCATATTGCAATACTCTGCAGCCCATTGACCTATTCAAAAAGGTAGACAGGAAGAGCTGGTCTTTTTCAGGGAAATACTAAACAAACAATTCTTCAAAACTCCCTACAGAGTAAATAACTTTTAAAAACACCTTTACCCTTGTGCTGCCGTGACACTGACAGTTTCATTAAAAGTCTGGCGCCAGCATTGTTCACCATTACCACCCAAGAACTGGGTTTTTTCTGAAGCCAAAACATTTGAAAGCTGAAGTCTCGCTACCCCAAGAAGTAAGTCTTTAGCTGTTTTATCCTTGTGCCACAATTCAACCAGCAGAGGTAATCTGAAACAAAGAAGTTATTTTAGTGTCAGGCATCAACAGAAAAGAGGAAGCATTTCTATTCATTTGGGAAAAGGTCCTCATGCTCTAAATGTAACTTTCCAAATCAGTGATGATAACAATTGCCAAAAAATAAGATGGGTTTACTGCCTCTCACTCATAAGAATGAGATTGACTTTGTATCTTCTTCATCACTCAGTCACTTTGGTCAGGTTATCACTCCTTCCTCCAACTATTAGAAAGAACAATGCTTCAGTGAAAGTGATTGAATAAATAATCTTAACAGACCTACAGTATCTTAATTTCTAAATAACTATAAATAAATTTTAGTCATTGCCACTCATAGAATACATTCCCTCCACCTCTTCTTTCAAAATACCACTGTTTTGATGATTCTCTATTCAATATCTTAATCAGTTATCAAAAGCTGGTGGGACTACTGGGAAAATTGTTTCACAGGCCTCAACACTGTACTCAGCTTCCCAGGTACTTGCTGTATTTTTGAAGATAGCATATAGTCATCACATCTTAAAAAGAAAAGTAAAAACTTTACCAATTTCATTTGAATTAATGCTTGCTTAAAACTATGCTATCAACCTTTAACAAATCACAGCAACAGCATTTGTTTCTGTAATCAATCATCCCTGCAAGTACTCAAAAGCAAAGCAATAATTTTAGAGTCCCCAACCTTAAAGGTAAGTAACAAAGAAACTAGAAGAGCAATTAATTAAATATTCACTGGCACTTAAATTCTCCTCCAAATTCTCAAACTGATGATCTTAAGTGAAAAATTTGAACTTGCAATTGTATTTACAACAAAACAGAAAAAGTGTAATTAAGATAAAAAGAATGCAAGTTACCACCTGAAGAAAGTATCTTGAAGCCGATGAGGTATAGTTGCAAAGTCAAACGCACAGTAGGACTGTGGAAGAAAGACTTCCATGTTCTTTCTGACTTCTACAGGTGGGCTTGTCATAATAGGCGCTGCGCTGCCAAAAAATGGATATGAGTACCTAATACAAACAACAAAAATAATGAAATAACATATTAATAAATAGACACTTTTTTCTTATACCCTCTGCAACAAAAAAACCAATTTAGGCATATTTTACTGAAGCACGACTTGTACTAAAGTTACCAAAATTTGCACAAATACATTAACAACAGAATTTAGTTCTCAAATATTTATATTTTCACTTCAGCATTGATGCAGCTTCATTTATATTTGCTGTTTTTTTACAAAAGACATAACCTGTATGTTCACAACCGTATCAATTAATATTCTGTTAAAATTCTGCAATTATTTTATAAAGTGAGCAGAGAAATAGGATAAAACAATACTATATTCAAAAATAGATTAATGCTTGAAAAGATTAATAACTATATTTACAGCTAGGACTGGTCTAACAGGCAGTAACTGATAACTAAGTATACATATATGCAGGGTCAGAACCATTTGATAAATTTCACTTATATGTAAAAAATTTAGTTTATTTCCCACAGTTAAATTCAGTAAAAGGAAAGCCAAATCATTTTACCAACATGACCTAAAGTGTGGCCTGAAACTACCCTACTAGCACAATTCTGTGTCCGATAAACTACAAAGGGGAGATCAAGAATGTCTTGAACTTCACTTTGCTCAAATTGATGATGCCAGCTGTCAGTTAAGTTACTAATAAATGCTGCATCCAATGCTGCCACTTACAAAACTGCATACTTTAAATGTTTGTGCAGAACTGTTTAAAGAGCTTGTTTAGACCTGAATGAAATAACTCTCACAACATACAGTGAAAATGCAGCTTTTTACCCTGCAACTTTTCTTAACATTTGGGTGTTTGGATGCTTCTCCTCTTCAGTTTCTTACCATATTCACCACTGACTGTAAAAATTCAAGTGAATATACAGCAAGACCTATTTGTCGTCACTGTTCTAAAATGAATTAATTTTTGGAATGTTATGTGAAAAAGCTTTTAGGTGATAAAATTCCATCTACTGTACATTGTTTTCCCATATACTGCTTAATAATATAGCCTATATGGAAAACCATTAGTGATCTAACCAATATTAGTTGTGTTTTAAAATATTCTACCCCTCCACCCTAAACCCACCTTTTCACCCTAGTTCAAACAACGCTTAATCTCCAAGAAACATTAACACAACAAGAATTCCTGGTGAACAGATAAAACTGGATTGAATCAAACTTCAACAGAACAACAAATTCAATGTAAACACAGATGCAGCTTCACAGTCACAAATACTCAACCTTCACAAAAAGAATCACCATTTAAAGATATGCTTCATCATGTGCACTGAAAGCGCTGTAACGGAAGGGCAAACTAAAAACTGCTATGAACCACTAAATTTACATATACCGTCAATAACATTCCATGAGTAGGAATTTTTTTTTTAAAAAATGAAATCATCCCTATGTCTATGAACTTGATACTAAATTAAGAAAAATCTAAACCAAAACAATTTGATAAAAGAAAACTTGCAATGTTAAAAACCCAACCAAACCCCAACCTGCATATAGACACTGGTTTCAATACCCATAATGCTTAATTGGTCCTTTGCCTTTTTAGTTCTTATTCCTTCAACTTGGCATTCAACTCCCAGCTAACACGTGCTTATTCTCCAGAAGTGCTCCCACACTTTTCTTTTATGTTGACATCAGTAACAACCTAATCTCTAAGCAAGTGTTCCAAACTAGTACTGGTAGTATTCTACTTTTGTCTTTTTTCTTCAGGCACAAAACTCATGTATGAAAAAAGCTTGTCTTTTTTGGAGCTCCACAAAATTAATGAAACAAAATATGCTACTTCTCCCTACAAAGTTTTGCTTTCTTGTATGCTAAGTATCAAAAAACTCGATACTGCCTCTCAGAATGATAATACATTTACTACACCGGTTCTTCACTGAAGACTAGAATGTGCTTGCTTTAGATTCACTGTCACATATACACCAGGTGATCTGTCTCTTCTAAAACACTACAAGAACTTCTCGGTGGACACAGAAAGCTACAGAAATCATTCCTTCAGTCACCTGGAAGGCAGCCAGAAAGTAAGAAGACAAGTGATCCTCATTTTCTTCTAAGGACTGATGATGCCTGAGCTCAGGTATTCAAGTGAGATTTAATACAAATTATAGCACTGGTGAAGTGTTACATACTATCATTAATGCTGTAATGCTCAGAAGTTTAGTGATAAGTCAGATGAACATTCCAAAGCATTTTGCTCCTGAAAATCAGCTATGTAAAGGTAAAAGGCATCTGGCAGCACACTGACAGCAATCATTGAGATTATGGAGGCTCTGTATTGAAAAGGATACTGTTATTACCAAGACCAAGATCAACAAAAATAAACTGTACCTTAAAATGCAATTTATTGGAAAGCCAACTTCCAGACCACGTACACTTCGTAAGTCTATTGAAAAGCAAAAGTGGTGAGAGGCTGCCGGAATGACAATTTTCTGCGCTGACACAGGCTCAGAAGAACTGGATGAAGCCACAGGATTGGGTTGAGATGCAGCTTCTGGTCCATTATCAGCTGAAAACACAGAAGAGCATTTGTGTGAATTTTTAATAATTTGTTCCATTCAAAATAACAAAATATATTACAGATAGGTCCCACAATTCAAATACAAGTACAGATAGGTTGCTTCCCCAAGACATTTCAACTCCTTGCAATATAAGCTGTTACAAATAGAGTCGTTATTTTCACAGTAAATTACTGCTTCCGAAGAAAAAACACAAACAATCCAATATACTTCAGGATTTGGTAGTATCTTTCCTTTTTTAATTAATCTTCAAAGCTATGTAAGTTTATCTCACTGAAGAAAAGTTTAGACTAAACTCCAAGATACCAAGTTCTTCGCAAGGATTCTACGGACTTAAGTTTCAATGGTTTATATAATTGCTCCTAGCCAACTCGAGGGCATGTAGAAGTGGGCTTATGTCCTATTGCATCCAGGCTTCTCAAGTCCTTGCACTTGGACCCAATATTGTCTTCGAAGAGTAGAAGGTGAAACTACAAGTTTTACAGACAGGGGCTCCAAAAGATAACCTCCAAAGATCTTTAAGATAGTAAAGCAGAGAAAGAGGCAACGAAACTTTTGGAGAACTCAACTGCATTTTGAAAGTGCTAGTTGTTCCGATACTCTTTCTTCATAGACTAAAAATGACAAAAATGGAAGCATTTTAGGTAAAGAAATATATAATTGCTAGCATTAACTTTATTTTTTCCTGCTTGAGTGTTTTATTAGCATTAACAATAACAATATAAAAAATAAAAATTCAGTAACGCTTCAACATCAGCTAGTTCACGCAACATAGGAATGAAGTAATTTTCAGTGATTCAAGTGAAATGTCACTAGATTGTTTGGTGCAATGAAATGGCTGAATACAAGTTTAAGGCTGTCACAGACGAGAAGAAAAACTGCATACAGGCTATTGTTGTAATTTAAGTTGCTACTATATACAAATTTCATCCAATGTACTATATGAGAAATTCTGCCTTACTGGAATTTTGAAGATCTGACAATAAAGGTGACTTTGCCCTGGTCTGAGATTTGAGAACTTGAAGCTCTTCAGTATACTGTTTGTTAACCTCTTGGCAAGACTCAGTCACCAGCCCTGAAAGATAAACATGAAAGGACATGTTTTACATTTTAACAAAACAGAGTTATAAAATTACTACTATTAATAAAAAAGCACAATCCTGGATTTCTTAACCACAGATTCCAACTTGCTGCTGAGTTCACAGTACTTTTTCTTGATACATGCCATATAAAGGACTTAATCCTGACTGATTTTACCTAAGCAAGGATTAGAAGAAAATTTGTCTGAATTAGCAGACAAATCCTGGAAGCACATTTTAGGACAGATTTTCCTCTATGGAACTGCGTGTCTTTAGGACCAATCTCAAAAGAGCAGCAATACAAATATCATTAGAAAAATAATTTGCCTTTATTAATAATGACCTCTTAAGAGGATGCATGGTCAGTAATGTTTAACAAACTAATATACTTTTTTCTGAGCTTTAGTCTATATAGTATTTCTTCTTCTCCTATCTCTACTCCTCTTCAACTTCTCCTCAACTCTCAAATCAAAAACAAACCAAGGGAAGTCTTAGAAAGCTATATGGGCTCCCAAGTCCCTAAAACAGGATACTGTAAAGAAACAAGTAACAAACCCCGGTGCTTGGTTGTCCAGGAATCTGTACCATATGAGCATTTGTTTTCACCATTTATTATCCATGTAGTAAACTCCTTAGAAATCTTAAAAATCCCCCTGCTTTTCTATTTAAGAAATGTGAATGTTGGACTATTTCATCTCCTAATTGAGCAAGTCAGTTTCTTCACAGGTATTGTACTAAACCTTCCCATTCTTAAATTCAGGGTATTTCAAACACTTCTGGTATTATTTCTTAAGATTATGATCCATCCACATCACTTATCCACACACCACCAAATCCCCAGTCTGGCTCTTCCATAATTTCAATAACCACCATGTTCAAATAACACTTATTCTCCTCCTGTTATTCATGTAAATAATTCTTACTTGCCTGAAATTTATCATAGGTTGCCCAGGAGGGCTGTGGATGCTCCATCCCTGGAGGTGTTCAAGGCCAGGTTGGATGGGGCTTTGAGCAACCTGGTCTTGTGGGAGGTGTCCCTGCCGTGGCAGGGGCGTTGGAACCAGATGATCTTTGAGGTCCCTTCCAACTCAAACCATTCTATGATTCTATAAAGCAGCAGTACATGATCCAACACCACACTTAACAACTAGGGAAAAAAAATATATAGCACATACCCTTTTTCTTTAGTTTTGTGCCTTTTTCAAACTTAAAGCTTTCTGCTTTACTTTCTGTTGCTTCATCTTCTGTTGAAGAATGGTCAGCTTGAGATGGGACATTCTGGGATCTCTGCTGTAGGCCCTCTGTTTTTCCACTAATAGGTGAAAGAACTTTCTTCTGTGGCTGTTCAGGTTTGGTTGAAACATTCAAAGGAATCAAGGGCTGAATGAAGTAATATTGTTTTCTTATTGATCATGGCTTGCACTGAAAAATTCCGTCTACAACTTTTTTATAGTTTTAGATTATTTTTCTGACATAGATGAAACATACGAAGCAGTTTAACAATTCAGGTATTCTTATACATACTTAGCTGTCAAATACGACTCAGAAATATTGAAATTTTTTTTTTAACATGAAACACTGCAACTGCGAGTGTCTAAACCAACAAGAAATGGTAAGCTATACCTGGGTACTCAAGCCCTCTCTTTGCAGAGTTACAGATACCCCAACAGTAGGAGCCATATCCAAAGGCAACTGCGGCAGCTTCTGTTTAGCTCTGTTAGGTGGAACAAGGACAAATGCTCCTTCT
This sequence comes from Eurystomus glaucurus suahelicus, assembly GCA_032159205.1. Taxonomy (NCBI): domain Eukaryota; kingdom Metazoa; phylum Chordata; class Aves; order Coraciiformes; family Coraciidae; genus Eurystomus; species Eurystomus glaucurus. The sequence goes on along the minus strand of JAVFHW010077725.1, from coordinate 8,422 downwards.
ATTGCCACCGGATGTTGATCTATCTCCACATTTCCTTTCTTCAGTAGTCCAGACAGGGGTATTTCAGTGCTTCCAAGAGACTGGTCCCCACAGCAAAGATGGATCTGTATACATACAGGGGTGTTAGATGTTAGAAAGTAACTGGGATGTGCATTTCTACTTGACCTGTCTGTTCACCCTCTACTGAAGTTAGCACGTATACAAGAAGTTAAAATGATCATCCCTAGTCTAGGCCCTGCATGCTGAGAAGAAGTGTTTTGAGCAGTATAAGAATGGCTGTGAAATATCAGTATGGAGCAGGCAGGATTTGCCCAGTGCTAGCACAGTAGCAGCTCACTGCACTTCCCTTCTGAAAGCCTGTCACATAATCCCTTCTGGACGGCAAATTCAGAAGTCTGTGACTTCTAAAAAAAGCACAGATTCTTGCCCTTAAGGCATAGGCATATAAAATGCATGCCTGCAAGGTGAAGAAAAAAAGTTATTTGAAAGCTCAGCCTTTGCACATAAATTTAGACACAACTTAAACAGCAAGGATTTTTTGAATTAAATAATGGTGTTCTTAATTCCTGGTAAGAACCATTATTCCTCTTTCAAAGCTTGACTCAACTCTTTCCTCCTTGCACAGCTTTTTTCACGCCTAAGTAAAAGATAGATCTTAAAAGCAACAAATGCTAAGGTAATTTATTTTCCTCGTTGAAAGTTACTCTTTGGAACTCTCTGCTCTTTCACAAATAAGAGTGACTTCGGTTCTGTTCTGGCAGACCAGAAAACTCCATTCTGTTCCTTAACATCTATTACATTCAATGAAGACTTAAACCCTGAGAGGTGTCACATGCCAATATACACACCTAGGTGTATATGTGCATACACATATATACAAATACAATCATACACAATATATATACACACACACTCACCATAGACTGGCAGCTAGCACCTTTTACGACTAAATTCATTTTAGGAAAAAAATATATTACAAGGATCACAATACAGTGCTCTGATCCTACATCCTAAATTTTAAGAAGCAGAGTGAGAAATCAGAGAAAGAAAACTGTAAATCAAGATGTGGATCTTACCTCACAACAAATCTTGTTCAAAAAGTCATTGTTTAACATGATGAAAATACACATAATCCTCTGCATGGATATATATAATATATGCTATACTAAATACTTAGCTTCAAGACCTTAGACTAACACTAAATTCCAAACATATCAGTAGATATATTCCCCCAAAAACTGTCATTAGAAAAATACTTAAAGTTGAGACAAAAATATGCCCTGAAACAATATAAGATTTAAATGGAAACATCCTTCAACTACCCTGCATATCAAAACTAGCATGGTATGTACAAGTTCAAAGAAAAATAACTTTAAAAGGGTCCAGATCCAAGATGTTGTTTAAATAACACTGTCTTATTTACCAGATTATGTTATTAGAAACCCTATGCTACCCTCAACCAAACAGTCTCTGGTTTCATAATAAGTTACGTGTAGCCAGAGACAGACTGCCATAAACACTTGCAATACTACCCAATATTTAGAATCACAGAGGTTGGAAAAGACCCTTGAGATCATTGTGTCCAACCATAAACCTTACACTGCCAACTCCACCACTAAACCATGTCCCCCATTTAAAGCCATAGCTAAAGGTAAGCACTATCCTGAAACAGCCCAAATACGGTATTTAAATACATGTGTATTTAAAAATAGTATCTGGCTAAGGAGTGGGGAAAATAGCCAGTCCTCCGTCCCTTATTATTCACAAAGAGTGCTGAGGACAGTGATTTTAGAACTTAGGCAAGAGTGACCTGAGCAGCTGGTGTGGGTGAGGTAATCATAGGCAGCATGAAGCAGGACTGTGGGTTGCAGGTGGTGTGGTTGAAAAGCAGGTCCCAGCGCTCAGAGCTCTTGTATATGCCACACTAGCTCTTTGGGAATATCATGTTTCAGCAATACCTTTTACCATTATGCGCAGCCCAGCTCACTATAGCAACTGCACTCTGTCTGAGCTGGGAATTCACTCCTAGGGTTTCCCCTCATATTAGCAAAAGAATCAATTTATATTTGAGCCAAAATACCATAATATAATCTAGTTTTGGAAAGATAAATGCTTTCTAGTTTCAGCCTGAGCCATATTCTGTTTCTTACGTTTTCAATATTTATTTTCATTCACATTTGAGTACAAACAGCTTACCTGCAATTTTGACTGTGCACAGAGGTAAACTTGAAGGACATCAGCTGTACTACGTATTCGAACTGAAGCTCTCTCTGGCTCAAAGTCGGGATTAATTAAATCAGTGAAAGGTTCATTGGTGACATCATTTCCCAGTAATGAGTAGTAGAAAAAAAACTCAGGTTGTCGTTCAGGAAGCTTCCTAGTACTAGGAACTAACTAAAAAGATGCAGAAAAGAAGAATGTATCTCTTTCATTAATGTACAGTTACAGTAATCCTTAAGCATTAGCTTGGAAATTAAAGAGCTTAAAAGTAATCTCAAACTACTGAGGAGCTGACCTAAATCCTAGCTTGCACTACACATAAAAACCCCCTAACATTAATATACAAACTGGATTCAGAAAAAATAAGTCTTACTTTACAAGTGTACCAGTAACCTGCAAAATGACCTATTTTGAATTATCTTTATCAGCACCAAGGGCTGTAGCTGAGATCTATATTCAATGATGTAAAGCACTGCACAAATACTCAGAAATTAGCAATGTCTCCACAAAATATTTATAATGTAAATAAACAATTCAGATTAGATACTGAGTTATATAATAATTTATGTCATTCAGTAAAAGACTGGAACAGCCAGAAACACCTACATCATCCTGTAGTCACTGCAGCTGTGAGTTCAGTGCTTAAAATGGCACAACCTACTCTATAGTGATCACAGTAAATTTACTTCACTAGGCTTTATAATTCTGACATGAAAAAGTATTTTCATTGAAAAAAGGGGTAACAGGAGTGAGGAGAAGTTTATCATACACTATGAGTTAAAAAAAAAAAATCACACTGGGTTTGAGTCATGGCTTTCACAGTAACCTGTCATACCTACATTTTAAAATTAGATAATGTGTATCAGCAGAAACAGGTCTAAAGCTGTCTGAGGTCTAAAGCTGAAACAATCACATGAGCAAGGCACTATATCCAAGCTAGTGAGTTCTTCCCTTAGACAACATATGAACTCTTGTGTTTCGTGCATCTTCTGGATCTAAAAGGTATTTCATTTGAACTTCAGCACATGGGCACTGCATTGACTATTTGTAATATAAATGTATGGATTTCATAGAAGTGCATAATTTAAAGTAAATTCAATTCTAGTGCTTCAAAAGAATTCTGATCTTTCATCTGTAATTTGCCATCTAAGCACTGCATAATTTTAAAGTTCAAATTAATGTATATTAATTCAATAAGGGACAAGGCTATTTACTGCAAGAAACTTAACAAGATAAAAAAATTCCTAACTAGAAAAGGCACGTGAGGATGCAAACACAAATGTAGGATAGTACTTCTTAATCTACATACAGCAAGTAAACAAACCTGTTCCAACTGTGTGGCAAATGCAATGGTTACAGACAAGATGAAGTAGTCTCTGCAATACTCTGCTGGTCCAATTTGATGATAGCCCTCGTCTTCATTCAAGACTGGCGCAATACTTTTAGGGTCTAGTTCAGAAAGAGGGGCAGATGCTAAGAGCGAAGAAAAAAAAAAAATAAGTAACTTGTGACCTTATTTATTGCTGCAGGAATCTTTTATATAATTGTAATTCTACCTTTAATTGTTGTACATGGGGAAAGAAAATTTACAAATAGAGATCTTGATGCTTGGCGCTAAAGCATTTCAACACAAATAAGTCCCTAAATATACACAGAAACAGCTACAAAAAAGTTTTGAAAATAATTACTATTCAGTGGGCACATGTTATTTTGAACACTATGCTAGACAGAATGTTAGTGCATGTTTTTATTTAATCTTACAGTGAGTAGTATTACAGTGACTGGAACTTTATTTCATTATGTTAAAGCCTACCATGGCGTTTTTTTATTTTACCCATTAAAGGAAATGCAAGACTGTAACTGCATATGATAACTTGTTCAACTGTAAACCAGACATCATACCTCGTTCAACTAGTTTCTACTGTATAGTGCCAGTATTCAATAGATTTCAAAGCATGTCAGGTTACACAGAATAGTAGTAATCACACATCACTTTTCATTGTGAACCAAATGGCTCTGTTTCAAACACTGGAAACTAAATAAACCTAAATACAATACTGATTCATCTTGAGACGATAAAAGAAAGGAAAAAGCTGGCAAACTCATTTGTTGCAATTATTTCACAGAAAGCATGAAGTGTAAGACAGTACTGGGTGAAAGCAGAAGGGATTTCTTATGTTTTCTGCCAATGTCATGAGGGGTAGGAGAGCTTGCAGGCAGAATGATCACAAAGGAAATACAGATTAACAAATCATTTACAGTAGTTCCTTGCCTCCTTTACAAACTTCACAGTATGCAAAATTCCTCATGCTTTGTTGTGAGCCTGAAAAGATGGAGTAAGCAAAGTGATTACACTGGAACTTCAATACTGCCTTAACCACCCTTGCACTGGAAATCTGGGCCAGAAATGTTACAAAACACTTACTGCCACCGACCACTTCTGTTTTCACAAAGCCAGAACCACAGATCAGGATAAGCAGATGATTAATTTAGAATTAGGAAAAAGTTACCCTCAGAACAGGACACAAAGTATTATTGTAAGGTAGGAGAAAACCTAAGTTGTAACAGAGGCTCAGTTTTTAGGAATGAAGTAGATAGGCTTTTGGGTGGGAGATGAGGATTGAGGTTAATCTGTTTTTCTCTTGGGTTTATTATTTTTAATCAGGTTTAAGGGTTTTGATTTGGTTTCTTTTTTTCAACTCCTAACTTGCATTAAAGAATCCAAGATAAAAAACAATGACTGAAAGGCACAGCATTTAAAGACACCTACTAGCATTAAGATTTGCATTCTAAAAGATTTTTGACACATTTCACTAAACTTTTGAGAGGAAAGTACAAGTAAATCCAGAGGTGGAATGAGTCCCGGCAGTTAAAAGTAGATGTAACTACAGAAACTATCAATAGAACATAACTTAAATACTTAATGTGTAAGATTCAGTGAAAATACTATCAGGAAAGAGAAGCAGCCTACACCAAAAATGAAATACTCCATTACTTTATAATTCCAAGCCCAAACTACTGAGACTGCGTTCTGTGAAGAAGCTCGTTTCTTATTTCTTTCCTTACAGAATTCTGTAAAGCCCTGAAATATGAGTACAGTGCCCATAGCAGGAAACTACAATTCCCCAATTCTGATTTTAAAGATCATTTGGTCTGCAACTCTGCCCACATGAAAGTCGCATAACTATCACCACTACCAAGTAAAGCATCCTGGTAAAGTTATCACAAGGTACATTAATCAGCTGTAAAGGATTTCCATTGGAAATTCTATGAAATTAGAATTCTCTTGAGATTTAAGCCAACACATTTGCAACAAGTGATATGTTCATCTGGCACTGCAGCATTTTCTACTTACCCTTCCCTTCTCTAGAGGGTGCCTCCTTTGTTTTGCAACCATCGGCCAGTGCTTTTGAATCAGTCTCCAACACAATACCTACTTGTATTTCAGATTTAAATTTAGTGTACTTGTTGCTAAGCAGAGGATACCATTTTGGTGCCTACATAATTAAAAACAAAAACAAAACCCAAAAGCATTTTAAAAAGTAGTAAAATAATATAATGTTATAGAATAGACTCAGTCTAGCATTTCTACTGCATCTTCTACAGAAGTATACCTTGGTTTTTATTTCCCAAAACTTGGTCTAGTTTGAATACACTGTTACACTAGAAGATTCTATGGAGTGATTCTTGAAAGACTAGTTGAACATATTTTTTTCCACTGATTTATACAGTGGACAAGTTAGCAAGAAAAATATGCCATAAATCTTTAATTCGAACAAAAAAGTCTACAAGTTCTCAAACAAAAATGCACAGTAAGTTATATGGATCACAAATTGTGAGGAAGTGTGATGTCAAAGTAAGACACCAGGATCCTGTTATGATCTATATTGGAGTTGTGTTGATCAAGTACAACACAGAATTTTGAATAATTAAATTTGTTTACATTATGCCGTGCTATGGGGTTAGAACTTCCAAACACTATAACACATCTTCCACAGAGGCCCATTAAAAACAAAAAAACACCTTAAGACTTGATTTGGTGATGGAGACTCAGTTAAATTGCTCAGCATCAATCACTTTGATAAAATTTTCCAGGTAATTGCCTGGAATTGCTTAAAAGTATTGCTTACAAGTGTTCCAATTCTCAAATTCAGCACAAGACTAGCACAGAAGTATTTCATTTGCCCATGGTCTTAGAGTCAAGATGTCTTTTCTCTAAAAAAAAAGACAACGTAAGAAGAGAGAAGTACAGGTCAACTATGAGTCACACTCTGAAACAAGACTCAAAAGTTTTGCCTGTGCCTTAATTCAAATTCTACTATCTGTAACAGTAGCACTATCAAAATATAAATTTTTAAACCTTTATGCCCCATAACATACCTGTTTCTTTTCCCTTGCTGCCCTTAAATCAAGGACAATATAGCCTATACTCTCTTTAGATGAAGATACAGAATCCAATGCAAAACACTGGAGTTTGATAGGTGTACGCTGTAACCTAAAAGAACAATTCAGTTGAAATCCAAAAATGTAACATTTATCTCTGCAATTAGTTCATAAAAAGTAATTCACAAGTCTCAGTCATACCAATCATACAAAATTTCTTACATAACTGTTATTAGTAGGTCAGAAACTGAGTTAATATTGAATGTCTAAAAATTCATCATTAAAAGAGGGAACAAACAAGTGGATTAATTTTGTAAAGAGTGTACTGGAGCCTCACAGAGCCTCAAGTGCTATTAAAAATATGTTTGTGACAAATAAATTCGATCTCATCAATGTGTGAGAAATAAGCACTGCACCTTATTTAAAACTGGTATTTAATTTGTGAGATTATATAAAACTAGGACTTACAGAAAAGATTTCTGTGCAAAGCACCTGAAAATACTTAGAGGGATAAATAAGGTATGTAGCAGAAGGTACACTTAGGCGTTTTTCTGTCATGAAACATCAAAGATAACATGACCTTTAAGTACTTTGAAAATATGGAGGTAATATTCTAATCTGTTAGTTAAATCCAAATGACAGTTACGGAAAGCTTATTCAATTTCTCAGCTTTCCATTTTCAAAATTTTACTTGGGCTTATCAGGCTCAAAGCTAATTCTGTGTCACAGTATACAAAAGAAAGTTTGAATCCCATGCTTGAACCATAGCATTATTAATATGCTGTAAACCCCCGGGTTTTTTCAGTAGTATAAAAACATACCATTCAGAATTTTAAAATATAACTCAATCTTGCCACCTACTCCTTTGTTTGATGTGGAAACATTTTGGTAGATCAGTGTATAGTTAAAAGTTTCTTTAAAAAAATTCAGATGACAGTAATATGAAAATTGTATTTCAGTTACTGTAAAGACAAGAAAATTAATTTTTATCTCCAAATTAGATTTGACTTTCTAAAGTTACCTGTGCTGATGAAGTGCTTTCCTATCAAGCTCCCAAGCCAATTCTGTAGCAAATTCTGGCTGATCAGTATGCTCTACAGGATCAGTAGCCAAGTGTTCATCATCAAACTTTGCTTCAACTATAAGCATGTGTTTGGGTCGTTTTGGAAAATAGCGCCCTGTAAGAGAGTGTAATTGCCATGCCATTACATAAAAATACATTTCCTGTATCATCTTCTCTGTGTTTACTGTAAAGCTATTTTCTTCATATTAAAAAAGTCTTCCCACTATGCAGAAATAATGAAGAACATAACATGAAACAGATTATTTGTGAAGTGCCCAGAAACAGCAAGACAACAAAGAAAGCAAGGAAAAAAAACAGGCAATTAGTATGATTTAATTTCAGAAATCCATAACTGGGAACAGATCAAGTGAACAGGTGAGAGGCAGAGATTGCATGTTTTGCCTCTCCTCTAGATTTTATCACTGTCCCACATAAAAGTAGCAAAAACCAATCTAATGAAAGCAGGAAAAGGTGTTTTCACACCTATTTGTCGATTAAAAAAGAAAAATATCTAATAGATTAGGAGAGTGACCAAAGTTGTACAGGCTTCGGCATCATCCCGTATTGTGATTAATAATTCAGATCAGAGATGAAGTGAACACCTTTTAAACGAACACGTATCACAGCGCGGGGAGGTGCTACGTGCATGCCAGGGGACGGGACCTTCGTTTAAAGCTGCCTTGGCAAACCACATAAACGGGAGGCAAGGTAGCAGGATTTACTTCACAAAGAGAAAGCATCCAGCCAAACAACGCA